>JAOTRH010045198.1:0-53102 GCA_034768845.1 Heliamphora exappendiculata | reverse complement strand
CATTCCAGAGCGAGGCTTGGGGTATACGGTGTACTGTGATGCATCACATGATGGTCTTGGATGTGTTTTGATGCAGGGAGGTAAGGTCGTAGTCTATGGTTCTTGACAGTTGAAGATGCATGAGAAGAACTATCCTACACACGACTTGGAGTTGGCAGTCGTGGCCTTTGCCTTGAAGACATGGCGTCGCTATCTTTATGGTGAGCACTTCGAGGTATTCTCCGATCACAAGAGTTCAAAATATTTATTTTCGTAGAAGGACCTGAACTTGCATCAGCAACGATGGATGGAGTTGTTAGAGGATTATGACTTTGATTTGCAGTATGATCCAGGGAAGGCCAATGTTGTGGCTGACGCTCTCAGTAGGAGATTTCATGATTCGTTAGCTTCTGTGGCTATGCGTGAGTGGGACATGCTTGGAGAGGTTGGGAAGTTTGATATTTGCCTCAGGGAGATTGCGACGAGCACCACCTTATTTTCTATAGTTACTCGACCAGCGTTGATAGCATGTGTGCTAGAGGTCTAGTAGATGGATCAGGAGGCTCAGATGATACGAGACCGCATTGCTAGTGGCGAGGATACAGCAGGATGGATTGTGGGTTCTGATCAGAGTTTGAGGTTGGCCAGGAGGTTATTTGTGCCAGAGTCATGTCGAATTGATCTTCTACGTGAGTGTCATCATTCTCGTCTTGCCGTGCATCCTGGAGGCACGAAGATGTACCATGACTTACATCGTCAGTTCTATTGGACAGGAATAAAGCGAGATGTGATCCAATTTGTTTTCCGATGCCTCACCTGTTAGCAGGTAAAGGCAAAACATCAGAGACCGACGGGATTGCTACAGTCATTGCCTATATCGAAGTGAAAGTGGGAGCATGTTACGATGGGTTTTGTGTTAAGACTTCCTCGATCACCTTAAGGACACGACGCCGTATGGCTTGTGGTTGATAGGTTGACGAAGTCTGCATACTTTTTCCCCATCCGAGTGAAGGACTCAGTGGATAGACTTAGTCGTTTGTATGTCCAAAAGATAGTCCGGTTACATGGAGTGCCAGTATCTATTGTTTCTGATCGAGACCCGCGCTTCACATCGAGCTTTTCGCAGAGTCTGCAAAAGGCCTTGGGGACGAACTTGATGTTCAGTACTGCTTTTCACCCCCAGACGGATGGCCAGCCAGAGAGGACCATACAGATTTTGGAGGATACGCTGAGATCTTGTGTTCTTGATTTCAGAGGTTCGTGGGAGGATCATTTACCATTGGCAGAGTTTGCATACAATAACAGCTATCAGTCAAGTATTGGGATGGCACCGTATGAGGCTTTGTATGGTAAACCGTGTAGATCGCCCGTGTGTTGGAAAGATGTGGGAGAGACCATAGTCTTGGGACCTAACATGGTACAGGAGACGACGGAGAAGGTTACAGTGATTCGCCAACGCCTCGCAACAGCGCAGAGCTGCCAGAAGAGTTATACAGATCAGAGGAGGCGACCTTTGGAGTTTGCAGTGGGGGATCATGTGTTTCTGAAGGTCTCACCACGTAGAGGTTTGATGAGATTTGGTCGTAGCGGGAAGCTATCATCTCACTTCATTGGACCATTTGAGATCCTCGACAGGATTGGTGAGGTTGCTTATCGTTTGGCTCTGCCACCTCAGTTATCATCTGTGCATAACGTGTTCCACATTTCTATGCTTCGGAGGTACGAGCCTGATCCTTCACATGTGTTAGATTGGGCTGAACTGCGGGTTGATGAGGATTCCACCTATGAGGAGCATCTAGTGAGGATTATTAATACAAATGACCAGGTATTATGGGGAAGAACAATTGCTTATGTTAAGGTCTTATGGCATCATCACGGGGTTGGGGAAGCGACATGGGAGCTCGAGTCTGGGATGCGTGCTAGATATCCAAACCTATTTAGCTCGTGACCTCGTTGCGAATTTTGGGGGCAAAATTTCTTAAGGGGGGAGAATTGTAGACCCTAACCCTTATCTTTTAGATTATTTATATATTTGATGTGTTGCTTTCAGTAAATGAATACCATCGATGCATGATTTATGCTTTACAATTGTAGAACAGCATGTGTAAATGTGTTTTACTCTTTCCCGAACCTTGTTTAGGTTGGTTGGGTTGGTTTTTGGCTTGAGAAACAGCAACAAATTCCAGTACGCCTCTGCTGTGGAGTTCGATCGACTGGGGGGGTCCAGTTCGATCGACTGAACTGGTTCTTTTTAGTTCGGTCGACTGAACAGTGCATTTTTGGTTTTTCTATAAAGGCTCCAGTGGCGGTGCTTTTGAGGAAAAACTTGACTTCAAACCTAAGTTGCCCCTTTTCTCCTCCTTCTCTCTAGCTTTGAGGGCCTGAGGCTTGGTTTGTTGTTGATTCCTTTGTGGATCCTTGCTATCGGAGCCAAGGGCTTCGCATCCAACCGGTCGGATTCTCGTTCTAACGCCGTTCAGTTTTGAGACGTCGAGTTCTTGACTCTCCGAGGTAGGATTCTAGACTCTACTACTATATAAGGGTGATATATGTGATTATATGTGTTTTCACCGGGTAAAAAATACATCAAATGTGATTTTTATGTGTAGCTGTGGTTCTTAGGTAAAACTGGGATTTTTACGCCTTTTCTCGGTTGTATACATGTTTTGGGTGCGTGGTATCCGTAGTTTTCAAAATGAGGTTTGAAAACGGGGTGTTTTGTGAAAATGGTGAAAAACGTCTTTTTGAAGATTTAAAGCTAACCCGCGGGGTTGAGTTTCACCTTTTAAACGTTTTGTTAGAAATGGTTACAGATCTCCATTTTGATGGATTGGATCTCTTTTTATGCATGTGTTGTATAAATCATTTTGCGAGTTTTCATAGTTGAGCTAGGTGGATTTTAAATGTTCTCTATAGATGTACCGTGACAGTGGGTGTGTTGAGTTGGGCTTCCATTGCTCCTCGGTGTAAGTCCAGAAACGTGCGCAGAGTAGGTCCTTACGTGCCTTTGGGTTAATCCCCGTAAACGAGGTTAGTGGGTGCTTAGTGCCCTCGGGTTGTGATCCCGTAAACTAAGTGGTTGTATGGGTTCTTAGTGCCCTCGGGTGTGACCCCGTAAACTAAGTCGGTTGCCTACGTTAATAGCGTTGTTGTTGTAACTCCGTATAGAACTTGTCATTACTAAGCCTAATGGTCGAGGAAAATGGACGAGAGTATATAGTTGTTACCTTTGTCGATGTGGCAGAGTCGGTACATAGGACTACATTTATATCTTTTCTCCTCGGCTGTGTGACTCGAGTGGAGCGTACTGTTTATTTATAGCTTTCCCTTAACTGTGGCATGATATCTGTTAAGATGATATGTATAGTTTGATGGATTAAAAATGTTGAGTTTTATGAGATAAAACCATTTTAAGACTCGTGTTAGTCTGATGGAAAACTTGTGGTTTTGGAAGGAAAATTTTTTGGCTCCTATGGTTGAGCCCATGTGTGTGTAATTGCATAGCCTGCTTTACAGCTTTATTGTCTATTTTTCTATTGGGCTTCGGCTCATGGTGTGGGATTTTACTGTAAAACCTTTTCAGGTGAGCATGAGGAGTTGACTTAGTTGCAGAGGTGATGGAAGACTTGCTGTAGTTTTCTCTATTTTTGTACATGTACTTTCACATGTAACACCTGTGATGGCTGGTTTTGTACGTCTTTAGGTAATATGTTTATTTATGTATGGGATGTATGTTTTCAGTTTATGATAATTGAACTATGGGGATTTTTATCTAAATTTTGTACATTTTGATTTTCAATGGTAAAACTTACTTTCTAAAATGGGTGTTTTGATGGGCTTTCGCGTTACCCTGGTGTTTGGAGCGTAAGAAGATAACTAATTTTTTTAATGTAAATATCGAATACAACAAAGCTAATGCAATAATATGAATTTTTACACTCTATATTTGTTTAAATATACTCTTATTTTATAATTTTAACTTACAAAAATAAAAATGATGAAGTGTAAAAATTAATCTTTTTTACTTTTATAAGATAAACAAATACACTCTTCTTTATCTCCAACCATTTTTCACATTTATAAATTATGAGTAATTATTCGTTAATCTCGAAACAATATATGATATTGCTTATTTAGTGTTTGTATTATAATGATACAAGAAAAATCACTCTAAGTAGAATAATATTGACCCTCTTTATTAGATAGGTAAAAGACAAAGACAGTCAATAGTAGCACGAGACAATAATATATATATATTTATTTGGCAGTAATATCACGTGACATTGTCTATATAATACACTAGAAAGTACCGAATAATTTGCCATAAATTATTACGTCAGGTCAGACATAATTTCATATATAAGTCAATAAGAGAAACTGGAAAAGTAAGACTTTTTTATCAAAGATAAAAAAAAATACTCATTAAAGACAGGATTAAGCTACTTATAATTTAACTTATTAATTTATTTTAATTTATATAAATTGTTTTTAAAAAAATTTGTTTTATATGTTGATAAAATCCTCTTTTTCAATTCTTCTTGATAAAAGAAGTCTAAAAATTATAATAATTTAACCAAAAAAAAGTATACAATACAAAAAGAAAATATAATAAAATAATGAAATAAACTATCATCCATACGTGAGCAATTCCTACTTGCAGCTTATCAAAAGCTGCTGATATATACAAAATTGGGCATTAGTGTTTTTTGTATTTTATTAGTCATAGACTTCCAAAAGTCTTGCTAATGCAACTTTTGGGTGGGATATTCTATATTGAGTGGGATATTCTATTCTATATTGGGTGGGATATTCAATAATTTAATCAATATTTGCTGATATGTATATAAGCAGCTTTTGATAAGCTGCAAGCAGGAATTGCTCATAATAGTTTATTTCATTATTTTATTTTTATCTTTTTTGAATTTTTGAATTTTTTTATTTGATTAAATTATTATATTTTTTAAACTTTTCTCATCAAAACAAATTGAAAAATACGATTTTATCAACATATAAAACAAATTTTTAAAAAATTAAAAAAAATTAAAATAAACTAATAAGTCAAATTTTATGTTGCTTAATTCCATCTTTAATGAGTATTTTTTTTTCTTTGATCAAAAAGTCTTGTTTTTCCAGTTTTTCTTATCGACTTATGTATGAAACTACGTATGACTTCACGTAATAATGTATGACAAATTATTCGGTACTTTTTGAAGTATCATGTAGACAATGTCACGTGATACTATTGACAAATAATTTTTTTTATATATATACTACTATCACGTGATACTACTAACCATTTTTGTCTCTCACCTATTTAATAAAAATTGTCTACATTATTCTACTCAAAGTAATTTTTGCTATATCATTATAATACAAACACTACATAAGCAATATCATATATTGCTTCGAGACTAATGAATAATGACTCATAATTTATAAATGTGAAAAATGGCTAGAGACCTCAATCTCTAGTCACTTTGTTTCAATACAGTTGTCGGCCGTTATGCCATTATGTTATCTTTCGAGAGAATCTATACGATATTATATAAAAGTGGAGTAGATTTTCTCTTTTTTCTAAAATAGAAATTATGAATGTTAGTATAGTTAGCTATTTTCAGTATTCGAGAAAACCGTCAGAGTCTGTACCCATTGTTTTTGTTTTATGTTTGATCGTAAGGTTTGTCTAGTGTCTCCGCTCTCTTCATCGTCGGACTCAGTATTGGTGGACTTGTTTGACTTTTTTCAGCAACCCTAACAAGGTATATGATCTCACTTGTGCACAATCATTGCATGTTTGGTTTGTGTCCTGCATAAAATGTCTTTTATGTTACATGCATGGTTCCTAGGGTTGCTTGGGGCTTAAGACTCACAGGCGCTCGCAGAGCGCTCCCCAGCACTCGCTAAGCGCTCGTTTAGCGCTTGAGTGCCCCTCCTCCAGTGAGCAGCGCTTTTAGGGTTGAGCGCTTTAGCGCCCTTTTGACCACCATTCTAGTGTTGAGCGCTTTAAGGACGCTCGCTAGGCGCTTGAGCGCTCATGGTGCCCCTTGGTTTTCCAGTGCAAAGCGCTTGAGCCCTTTTGGTTGATAAATCAATGCGCTCGTAGAGCACTCGCTTGGCGCTTGAGCGCGTAGTCCCTTTTCATCAACCAATCCTATTTGAGCCTTGTTTTGTATATAAGCTTAACAATTTTTGTCCATTAGGTTATAGGAGTGTCCCTTGAACTTTCAAGGAGGCTACTTTCTCTCTCAAAGGGCCTTGCATTTACTCCTTCATCTTTCCTCCATTTTGTAGCAACCTAAGTGCATTCAATAGTGTTTTCAAATACCTTAGGTTGTGTATTCTTTTTAAAATCTCATTTTTCATAGACACTCATATTCACATCATTCACACACTTGGCTAAGTTAACTCAGAGCCGTCATCAAACGGAGATTGGGTCGTTGAGCTCTTGGTAGCTATGAAATCGGTAAGGTGCTTGGGGAGCTAAGTCAAGAAGCGGAGTTAGGTTGACATTGTGGTAATGGTTGTAATTCTTTTCTCATTGTATTTCTTAGTATCGTGGTTTTTATCCCGTGGGTATACCCTAGTATTTCCACATTATATCTCTTGTGTTGTAGTGGATGTGTTTTGTTTCTTTATTTTATACCGTAGTCTTTAAAAGAATTAAAATTTTTATTAAAAAGAAAAAACTAATTTTTATTGGCCTATTCACCCCCCCTATAGGCTCAATCATTTGGCTTTTTAGTTTTTTCAATTGGTATCAGAGTAAGGTTGTCTCGTAGTTGGCTTTACCGCCGGAGTTAGATCCTTTAATAGCCATGACCTCGGAGTTAGGTAGAGAGGGTACCTTCACCACTAGGCCTCCCTATTTTGATGGCAACAACTATCCCTATTGGAAGGCTAAGATGAAGGCTTTCCTAAATTCTATAGAAATTAGAATTTGAAGATCCGTTCTCTACGGATACGAGGCCTCTACTGTTGAAGATGCCACTACCAAAGTTGTTAGGTTGAAAATCGACACCGAGTGGTTTCAAGTTGACAATGAGTGTTCTGACTTTAACTACAAGGCTCTACGTGCTATTCGCAATGCCCTTACCCCCAGTGAGTTTAGTCGTATCTCACAGTGTGACACTGTTAAAGAGGCTTGGTAGATCTTGCAAGTCATGCATGAGGGCACTCAAACAGTGAAGACCTCAAAACTCCAAATGTTGACCACTAAGTTTGAAGAATTACGTATGACCGAACATGAGACCTTTGACCAATTCTATGGCAAACTTAGTGAGATCGTTAATTCCTTTTACGGTCTGAGTGAGCCCCTTTCCTCTTCTAAAATTGTTTGTAAAGTTCTTAGGTCCCTACCGGAGAAGTTTAGGGCTAAAGTTACTGCTATAGATGAGAGCCATGACATTGACTCTATGAAGGTTGAAGAACTGGTAGACAAACTCCAAACCTATGAAATCAACCTCTTGTCCTCTAAGAAAACTTCTTCCAGCTCTAGCAAAGGCATAACCTTGAAATCCTCTCATGTTGACACCCTTGAAAGTAATGATGAAGAAGAGGATGACGATGAAGAAGAGTTTGCCATGCTTGCTAAAAAAATTTGGAAGTTTGTTAGGTTCAAATAGGGAAACAGTTTCAATCCTTCCTCTTCCAAGTTGTCTTTTTCGAGCAAAAAGTTCACTTCAAGTGGTAGTGACAAACGTAATACCTCCTTTAGTTCCAAGAAACCTCAAGGGATCCAGTGTCACAAATGCCATGGGTCTGGACACATTCAAGTCGAGTGTGCCAACACCCACAAAAAGAAGGAGAAAAAGGGCTTTACTGTTACTTGGGATGAGGAGAGTGAAGATGAAGAATTGAATGAGTGTGAGCCCAAGGATAAAGTTGATAAATCCAACTTTTCCGTGTTAGTGGCGAGCATAGGACCTTCTGACCACTCTAGTTTGCCCATCGACAGTGAATCCTCCCATGTAAGTTGTGACCAAGGTGAATCTCTAGCCACCGAGTCCCTAGATGAGTCTAGTGAAGACGGTAAGGGTAATGATGACGATGAGATTGAGTCTATCCATGAAGCATATGATGAACTTGTCAAAGAGTATCTAAAACTCAAGAAAGATAAACTAAAAATCAAGGTGAGGTTTAGAACTCTAGAGAAGGAAATAAGCTTCCTAAAAAATGAAGTGAGTGAAAGACCACGGAAGTTGAGAATCTTAAGACTCACAAAGCAAACCTATCTGATAAGTTTTCTCACATTGAGAAAGAAATACTTGAATACCTAGGCGAGTTGACAGTTGCTAAGTCTATGATTCTCGAACTTTAGAAAGACTTATCTGAATCTAGCTCCATGACGAAGAGAAGTGAAGTTGCTTCTTGGATCACTGAGTTACCTTCCTTTTTTTAGAAATAAGACCAGTTTAGGATACTTAGACCCACCATCCTTAAAACCGAAGACTACAGGTGATCCTAAGAAGGTTGTGTTTGTTAGTGTTTCGAATACTCCCATATCATCCACTCCTCCTAGTCTAGGTATCAAGAGTGAGAAATTTGGTCATAATAAAAAGGGAGTGCCCACATGTCATCACTACGGTATTCTAGGCCACATACGGCCTAATTGCTTTAAGCTTATGAACAAAAGGCCTCTAGAAGTCCTCCAAATAGTCCATCTATCTTGGAAAGACCTATGCATCAACCTAAAGCACATCTGGCTAGTCATGATAACCATCCTTTCGATCATCTTAATGATCTTGCCAAACAATCATCCTATCTTCTTGATGAAGTTCACCACTTGGCCAGAGTTATTGGTAGTTCCTTTCATCGTAGAAACATGAAGCCCGTTAGGCCAAGTCACAAAACTCCTCAACCCACTGCTCCTACGAATAAGAAAGACAACTCACAAGAAGTTAGGTTTTCCACTAAGCAATCTCACCAACATTTTTGGAAAAGAAAAGAAAATGTCTGCCTTGTGGCTCACATTGCTTTAAAAACTCATGACACTTCCTTGAGATACTTGGACAGTGGGTGTTCAAGACATATGACCGAGGATAAATCTTTGTTTTTCTCCCTTGAGGAATACCCTGGGGAAATGTGACCTTTGGAGACGGAAACAAAGGAAAAATCATTAAAAAATGTGTGATCATATCCAATGGCCTTCCTATATTGGAAGAGGTTTTATATGTGGAGGGCCTAAAGGCCAACCTTTTGAGCATATGGCAATTTTATGATAACTTGCATAATGTTCAATTCTCACAAAATGGATGTTCTATTATTGACTCCTCTAGTGCATGCATTATTGAGGGCACTCGATCTTCTGATAATTTTTATTGTATAGTTCCTTAATCTAATAATGTGTGCAATGGGATATTACTTGATGGGGTAGAGATGTGGCACCAAAGATTATGTCACATTAATTTTGTTGATCTGTCTAAAATCATCGGAAGGGAACTCATTAAGGGAGTTCCCAAGCTGGCTAGTGGTAATGGCCTTATGTGTGGTGATTGTTTGAAAGGGAAACAAATGAAATGTCCTCATAAAAAGACCAATCTTGTTGCTATCACGAGACCTCTCGAACTTTTGCATATGGATTTAATGGGACCCTCTAGAACCGAAAGCCTAGGTGGGAAGAAGTATATCCTCGTTATTGTTGGTGATTATTCTCGGTTTACCTGGGTAGGATTCTTGAGAGAGAAATCTGACACTTTTGAGTGTTTCAAAACCATTTGCCAAAAGATTCAAAATGAAAAGGGTTACTCCATAACCTAGGTTAGAAGTGATCATGGAAGGGAGTTCAAAAACTCTAATGTAGAAAAATTCTATGATGATAGAGGTATCAAACATGAATTCTCTGCACCTCAGACTCCCCAACAAAATGGGGTTGTGGAACGAAAGAATAGAACCCTACAAAAAATGGCAAGGGTCATGTTTCATGCCAAGAGAGTGTCGAGAAATCTTTGGGCCAAGGCGATTAACACCGCGTGCTACACCATTAATAGAGTTTGTCTTAGACCCGGAACCTCTCATACTCCTTATGAGATATGAAATGGAAAGAAACCTAGTGTCAAATATTTAGAGTTTTTAGAAGCAAATGTCACATCCTTAGGAATAGTGAGTCCTTAAGAAAGTTTGACTCTAGGAGTGATGAAGGAATATTTTTAGGTTACTCTACCACCAGTAGGGCCTATCGGGTGTTTAACTTGAGAACCTCGACTCTGGTTGAGTCGACAAATGTTGTGGTAGATGACATCACGTTAGATGAGTTAAGTTCCACCAATAGTGAGTCGGCAATTGTTGTGCAAGGGTTAAATTGAATCTTCCTATTGACCTTGTCATTTGAAACCCTAGGGATGGCATGTTGACCAGAAAAAAAGTTCACACTGAAACTGAAATCACCTATGTGTGCTACACCTCTCTTTTTGAACCCAAAAAGATAGAAGAAGCTCTTGGTGATGAAAATTGAATAATTGCCATAAAAGAATAGCTTCAACAATTTGATAGGAATGAGGAGTGGTATATTGTCCCACGGCCTAGCAATAACATCGTCATTGGAACAAAGTGGATTTTTAAAAATAACCATGACGAAAGTGGTGTTGTTGTTAGAAACAATGCTAGGCTTGTTGTCCAAGGATATTCCCAAATTGAAGGGATTGATTTCGAAGAGACTTTTGCTCTGGTTGCCCGCCTTGAGTCCATTCGACTCCTCTTTACTATAGCATGTTGCATTTGCTTCAAGCTATATCAAATGGACATTAAAAGTGCCTTTCTCAATGGAGACATCAAAGAAGAAGTCTATGTTGAACAACTTAAAGGGTTTGTAGACCCTCATCATCCCCATCATGTTTTTAAACTCAGAAAGGCTCTCTATGGTCTCAAATATGCCCCTCGTTTTGGTATGAAAGGCTCATTGACCACCTTTTAAATTCTGGCTTTGTTCAAGGGGGAGCCGTAGAACTCTCTTCCTAAAGAAAATTGAGGATGACTTGCTCATTGCTCAAATTTTTGTCGATGACATCGTTTTTGGCTCCACATCAAATCATCACTCTCATTACTTCGGTGCCGAAGATGAGCCAAGAATTTCAAATGAGCTTGATCGGGGAATTGAGTTATTTCTTGGGGTTTCATGTCAGACAAATAAAAAATGAAATTTTTATATCTCAATCTATATATGCCCATGATCTTGTTAAGAAATTTGGCTTAGATTACGAAAAAGAAGCCCAAACTCCCATGAATACGAGCATCAAACTTGGGAAAGACTCCGAAGGGAAAGATGTTGATCCCACTTTGTATTGGAGTATGATAGGGAGTCTTTTGTATCTCACCACCAGTCATCCCGACTTATCTTTTAGTGTTGGGGTTTGTACACGATTCCAAGCGTATCCCAAAGAGTCCCATCCTGTCCAACACTCCTGCACCAAACACATCGACATTCGCCATCATTTTATCCGGAACCTTGTTGAAGATGGTGTTGTGACTCTCAAGTTCATTCCCACTCAAGATCAAAAAGATGATATTTTCACTAAACCCTTGGACTTCTCTAAGTTTGAATTCCTTAGGATGTATATTGGTTTAATCACTATGGATTAGAGTATGGGGTTCGTTATCGCTCTTGGGTATATCTGTCTTTTCTCAAGAGTTGATTCTATCTTTGTTCTTTCTTCTTCTGTTTTTTCTTTTTTTTCTCATTCTTTACTGCATGCTTGTGTGCTTGCTTGTGTACTTGTATGTTTTCCCTTCATTTGCATATCTTAGACTTGAATGAGGTGTGGTTTCTTACTCTTATTTTGCATAGCTACTTGATGGATCCTCATGTGCATAAGATTCTTACTCTTTTGTGAGTCTTGCTAGTGCTCAATATTATGTTTAAAAAATCTAATTCTCATCTCCATGCGCGCACACACTCTCCTGGAGCATGTTGTCCTGATGAGGTTGTAAGGTCGATTTGATCTGATTTTTTTGGTCTACTCCTTTCGTGACTTGAATGACCAATATTTGTGGTTTACCTTAAGTTTCTTTTCCTCATGTCCTTCTACCCATCATTGTACTTATGACAGCCTACGAGATGCTGCTTATCTCCTCTAGGTGATACCGTCTTTTGAATGATCTCCTCTTTTTCTCCTCCCTTCTTCAAATGAATAAAAAAAAGGAAAAATCATATCACAAGATAGATATATATCTTTATGGCTATGTGCCTTGACCTATTTCTCTTTCCTTAGCTGAAGTTTGTGCTTATAGCTCAAGGTCCAAATGCTAGGCGGTTTGACTTCAATGATATCTTGATTGGTGCTTGAACCTTGGTTCTTGGGTTGTTTCTTCACTTACCTCTCATCAGTCTCTTGCTCCTCTACCACAAAGTTTACCGTTTACACTTGATAGAGTTATGAGTTTGACAATTTTATCTTAAGTTGTTACATGCAACCATCACTTGAATATGTTTATATCTGTGTCTCATGTTGCTCCCTCAACTTTCATATACTCGAATTTTAGTATGGATTCTCCACTAAGTCTTGTCATTGAACTTCTTATGCATGGATATTCTTTAATTTTCAAAATCAAAAAAAATTATTATGCTAGTTGTTCTCTTGTTGCATGTGGTGTCGGATCTACTGGTGAGGGGGAGTCTCTTAGGGTGTGGGGCTTTTGAAATTAGGTTTTTGTTCTCTCCAGTGCTTGGCGCTTGTTGGGCGCTCGTTGGGCACTCAAGCTTCTCCAGGCACTCGCTAGGCGCTCGTATGGCGCTTCAGCGCCCATGCGCATATACGAGCCTTTAATGTGTTCATTGTGCGCTCTCACAGCGCTTGAGCACTGACGCGCGCTCGCTATGCGCTCGCACAGCGCTTGAGAGCCTGTATGCGTTTCAGCTTTTTAAGCCCTCCCTATTCCTCACTCTCTCATTTCTCCCATTCCTTCTCTCTTGCTACACTCCTCTCCTCTCTCTCTCTCTCTCTCACCGGCTCTCCCTTCTCTCCTCCGCTCCTTGGATTTCTTTCCATTCCTCAACGTCAATCCTCGTGTTGTTCTCCATAGCTCAGGGTGTTTCTTCCTTCATTGATATGTCTTCCTCCCTCTCTTTCCCTTCTTACATTTTTTCTCTTCTTCTTCTGCTTGCCATCATCAGCCTCCTCTGCTTCCTTGTCGGAGGCTCCACCAACAGGACTAAGTCTCGTGGGTGGAAGAGGCTCTATGCCCGGTCTTTGGGTTACGACCCTCTCCCCACTCTAGAGGCCCATACAGCCTATGGGGTGATAGCCAGGCGGGGTATCCTCATCGAGAGGAATGTCCTTGTCTCGAGTTTTGTTTCCACCGACCTTGTCGAACAGTTTGCTCAATACGGCTGGGTTGGCCTTTGCTCTAGTCACCGTGAGGTGCTTCCCAAGATGGTTGGACGAGTTTTATGCGAACATCTCTGCCGTTGATCGTGAGCAGTGGTTTTTGACCACTCAGGTTCGTGGACGTCTTCTCACCTTCTCTGTTGCGGACATTGTCTCCTTATACGGTGTCTCGCTTGTCGAGGCTCCTTAGTATCCTCTCAGCATTGACTTTCATCCCTCTCGAGGTGAGGTCTCTTGGGAGCTATCTGGCGGGGCCTATAGTCACATTACCCATCTTAAGCAGCACCATCTTGCTCCACACTATCGTACTCTCAACAAGATTGTTGCTTTAGTCATTGAGCCCAATGGAAACACATCCAGCATCACTACCCATCGTGCCGACCATCTATATGCCATTGGTCATGGGTACTCTATCACTCTTCCATCTCACATCTGGTACATCATTTAGTCATACACCTAGCACCCTTCGGGTACTGCCAGTGTTCCTTTCTCATCTCTTATCACCCGGTTCTGCCGGTCCCATTATGTCCCTACCATCCCTGGGGAGCCTTTGTCGTACCCCAAGGGCGACATCTCCCTTTCAAACAGAGAGCATCAGTGCCGCTCATCTGGATGTCGACCCTTCTGCCACTCCTCTTAGAGAGCGTGCCCCTCCAGAGTATCTGGTTGTCATTCCCACTTTTTGTCCTCTTCATCCTGCTCCTCATCCTCCTCCACCTGCTGTCGATCCACCACCTACTGCCCATCCTCCTGTAGCCACCTCCAGCTCTGCTACTGGCCCGTCTACTCCTTTTCTGCCTTTGTCGGGGGCTCTTCCTACCGGTGCTCCTCCTGCTGACTCGATGTCACAAGTGCTTCAATATCTCACCAGCTTCGAGGCCAGGTTAGATGCTCATGATCGGATGCTCGTCGCGTTCCAGGAGCAGCTGGCTTCTGTCGGTCTTCAGAATGCACAGATCCAGTAGCGCATCAATGCAGACTACACCTCCTCTGATGACGAGGATCCTCCAGCCGAGGACAAGCTTTATAGTCTATTTTTCCCTTTGGCGTCTCCGTGACAAAAAGGGGGAGAACTTGTAGTTTCTTTTCTTTCTTATTTTTTTATCAAGTAGTTGTAGCAGTTTATGTACGTAGATAGGCTTGATGTATCTCTTTTGATGTATTTTGTTCTCAGCCTATCAATTTTGTATTAATGTACTTAAAAATGCTATTTTTAGTGGAGCGGTGATATTTATATATACATGATTTTTTGTTATCATCACGGCTTGTGATGTCTTTATTTTGCGTATATGTCATATTATATATTTGATTTCTGTCTCAGCCATGCTTTCAATATCATTTTATTGTTCTTCACATTGTTAGCGTTAGTGTGTAGTTTTTATATAGTTTTTGTAGCCTCTATGCCTCCTAATTAGTGTCTAGGTTCTAAGAGTTCGTAGATCTCTTTATATCTGATTCTTTTCATGTATTGAGTCTGTTGTTTGTTTATGGAGTTTTGTCCCATAAATGCCAAAGGGGGAGATTGTTAGTATAGTTGGCTATTTTCGGTGTTCGACAAAATCGCCGGAGTCTGTACCCCTTGTTTTTGTTCTATGTTTGGTCGTATGGTTTGTCTAGTGTCTCCACTCTTCTCATCATCGGATTCAGCATTGGTGGACTTGCTAGACTTTTTTTGGCAACCCTAACAAGGTATATGGCTTCACTTGTGCATAATCATTACATGTTTAGTTTGTGTCCAGTATAAAATGTCTTTTATATTGTAGATATTTAAATTTTAATTTAAAATCTAAGAAGAACACAGCAACAATATATAAAATTTTTATATATTTATATATACAAAAGTAATTAATTAGCTATTATAATTGGGAGTGAGCGGGATAAAATATAGCAGAATGAGCAAATTATGTTCTTATTTTATTTTGATATTGGCCCGAAAAAGTTGATGTCGGCTTGGAACGGGAAAAGAGTGTACGATGCATGACAATTTATCATTTCTAAACAAAAAAAGTCATGTCAATATCCCAAATACTACAACTTGAAATCTAAAAGTAAAGGCATTTTAGACATTCTAATAAAAAATAAAAAAGTAAAAAAGCTACTATAAAAAATTATCCCAAACACTATCACTTTTTTTATTCCCTTTTTTTTTAAAAAAAATTAAACATCTTAAAAGTCAAGTTTAAAAACTATCCCAAAGAGGCGCAGTTACTAAACTTCTTTTAGTTTTAGACAATATGACTATAATTTTTTAAGAAAAAATTATCATGACAAGCCAAGAAAATAAAAAATTTAAATAAAAAACTAAAAAATGTTTAAACCCGTTTCTGCCTTGGTTGCCTTTTCCCACTTCCGTTCCCAAACTTGTGAAGAAGCTTCTTATACTGTCAATCAACATTCAGGAGTGTTTCGAACATTTTGGTTAAGGGTATACAACTTTAATAGACTTGATGTCATTTTTCGTTTGCTCAGTTATCAAAAGCTAACGGATGAACTGAAGTGTTACAAAAATAAAAATGTAAAAGAGTGCAATGATATTTCAAAGAATAGAGGGAGTGTTAGTGTTATTACTCTTAAATAGAAGGGGTGTAGATGTAATTTATCCAATGAAAAATGTATGAGAAGTTTTTCATACCATGTGTCACACCACAAACTCCAAACCACGGGAAACATCCTAAAACAGCCAACTACAACACCCGCCCGAGAATACACTCTCAAAATAAACCATACATGCATTGTATATAAATGCCAAACGGCAACATTACACGGCTCCAACGCCCGAAAAACATGTTACAACATGTATATAACAAAACTAAAAAAAAAGAAGGCTACACTCTTCCACCTCCTCCGGCACCTCCAAATCTACCAGCGCGATCGGCACCTGAAAAAAAAAATCCCACACCGTGAGCCAAAGCTCAGCAGATTCTAAACAACACATGCAGTATAAACTAAACATGCTAGATAAATGAAGTGTAGTTTTCGACTCTCTTTCAAGCCATTAAAAACAGTTTGAAAAAAAGGGTTTAGATCACGACTCATCAGAGCCAATAAAACAAGTTTTCACATGCAATGGGAAAGCGAGGATAAAAACCATTTGTCGACTCATCAGAGCCATGAAAATGATTCTAGTATTACGACTCCCGTAGGCCGTTTATACAATACTTCAACTCCTGTAGGCCGACAATACAATTTTAAGAAAAATTAATTTATCCGTCCCAATATGCAATACAAGCAATACATGTACACGTGCCTCTTCAGAACCTCATTTCAGCCTTTAGATATCGCACAGACACTCACACCCGTGCCTCATTAGGATCTCGATTCAATCTGTCTGATATTGCACACGCACTCACACCCGTGCCTCATCAGGATCTCGTTTCAATCCATCAGATATTGCACATTTCAATCTGTCAGATATCACACACACTCACACCCGTGCCTCATCAAGATCTCGTTTCAATCCATCAGATATCACACACACACTCCCACACCACGAACGCAACCCATGCAACACATATCTTCACGGACTTTCATTGTAGGACCGCAGCCGCCGAAATACACACACCGGCTTTCGCAGCCTACCTCATACACCCACACACGCACACGTGCATCATCAACCAAGATTTACATCTACTGGATCAAAAATTCATCTAATTCAATTCATACACATATGCCAACCTAAAACAAGATTTAAAACATATAACCATATATCAACACGACGTTCCACAAATCACGTCACCTGTCTATAAAACTCTAGGTTTTAAAACATAAACCACATTACACATAACGATTGATATCACAACCACGTAATCCACTTACGTATTTCGTATATAAATAAATAGTTATAAATATGCACATAACCATATAAAACCACATCACGACACTACCCGTCAAAATCGACATCCACTCATGGGACAACCCACACGACCACCACTAGCCCAAACACTTCCAACACGGCCATCACAGACCCACGACGCTCACCCGCGCCAACACAAACCCAACATCAAACCACGCACCTAACTGTGCATCAACAAGCCGTGTCACACTCCAAATATCCGAGTCACGCGAAAGCCCACCCAAACACCCATTTATGAAAATAAGGTTTTCATAAGAAATCAAAATGTGCAACATTTGAATAAAAGTCCCCATAGATCAACTTTCATAAACTATAAAACATGCATTCTCATACATGAATAAACATATCGCCAAAAGGCGTACAAAATTAGCCTCAACAAGCGTCACATGTGAAAGTACATGTACGAAACGGGAAAAAACTACAGCAAGTCTTCCATCACCTCTGCAACTAGGTCATCTCATCATGATCACCTGAAAATATTTTTCAGAAAATCCTACATCGTGAGCCAAAGCCCAATAGAAAAAAGACTGTATAAAGCTGTAATACAGGTCATGCAATTGTATGGTGGGAGCTAACTCGACCACAGCACCAAAGGTTTTCCATCCTTGAAACTATGCATATCATCCTAACAGATATCATGCCACAGTTAAGGAAAAGCAGTAATAAAACAGTATTCCCCACTCGAATACACAATCGAGGAGACAAGACAGAATGAGATCCTATGTACTGACTCTGTCAACTCAAGACAAAGGCAACAACTATAGACTCATGCCCATTACCCTAGTCCTGAACCACTTAAGGCCTGCTAGGTAATGACAAGTTCTATAGAATGTCACACCAACATACCCACTCAAGGGATAACCAGCTTCTTTACGGATTTCTATGACCGATGGACGAAGTTAACCAAATCACGACTCGCTTCTTTACAGATTTCCACGATCGATGGACGAAGTTAACCAATACCACGTTTACGGGGATTAACCCGAGGGACCGTAGCGAACCCATAATGCGCACGTTTTTGGACTTTCACCAAGGAGCAATGGAAGCCCAACTCTAAACCACACACCCATTATCACAGTACATCTATGGATAGCATTATAAAACCCAACACGCTAATATATGTACAACGCATGTATATAAAAGGGATCCCATCCATGAACCATGGAGATCAAATGACAGATGTAAAAACATGATTTTCACCCAAACGCTTTTGAAGTTGAGACTCAACCCCGATGGCTAGCTCCAAACCTTCAACAACACACTTCCCGAAACTCCGTTATCAAACCATCTTTTGAAAACTTTCGATAACCCTTTTTGAAACCATAGAATCTCAAAGAAACCTTGGATAAACATCGCACGAGGAAAGCTTGAACCAAAACACATCATTTTCCCAAAACAGTCCAGGTTCAGTCGACTGGACTCACCCTCCAATCGACTGAAAAACACACTGGAAAAGAAAACCCAAAACAGAAGCCATTTCAGTCGACTGACCTCCTAGGTCCAGTCGACTGAACCTCCCATGTGATGATCCAGTCGACTGAACTCATGGGTTCAGTCGACTGAACCAGCCCGTATCATGTTTTTGAGCTACAATTTTCATTTCCAAATCTCAAATCAAACCTCAAAAATACCTATTTTGATACCTAGAAGCATACCCGAGCTCAAGGCTACCATAAAACCTCGAAAGGAACATCCCTCTTTCGATTTCATCCAACCAAATGCCGAAAATGGTTTTTAACCCAAAATTGGATTTGAAACAGAAATCACCTTTTTCATGCGTTTTAAAATGGTAGAAACATGTAGGATTACATGTAGTACCCTCTAACAGTTATAGAGTCTAAGATCCTATCTCGATGAGTTCAAAACTCGACGTCTCAATTCACGTGCAAAATCGAGCTTCACCAGAATAGAATTCCATCCAAATAGATGCATAGACCACGATGCTGATACTATGGATCAACAGTTAGTTTATCAAAAACCAAGCCCCGGGCCCCCGAGAAGTTAGAGAGAAGGCAGAGCATTTGATGAGTTTAAAGTTAGAGAGAGAGAGAGAGAAGGAGGCGATATTTTGACGAAAATATCTCACACAAGATATTTATAGTCAAAATATCTCGAAAATATCTTCTTTTTTAAAAAAATTTTAAAATTCGCACTGCAACTTCTTACAACCCCGGGAACCAACCCTGAATGCTCAGATAAACATAAACATGCATCAAAATGAGTAAATCACACATTATGGAAACATATATATGCAAAACACATCATATATACCTAAGTCTCAAAAAGAGACGGGTTCGGGTCTCACAACTCTCCCCCCTTAAGGAATTTCACCCCCAAAATTTACTACAAAGTCACGAGGTAAACAGGTCTGGATATCTAGCACGCATCCCAGACTCGTGCTCCCACGTCGCTTCCTCAACCCCGTGATGATGCCATATGACCTTGACATAAGCAATTGTTCTGCCCCGCAACAACTGCTCTTTTGTATCAAGAATTCTCACTGGACGCTCCTCATAAGTAGCATCCTCCTCAATCCGTAGCTCAGCCCAATCTAACACATGTGAAGGATCAGGCTCATACCTCCGAAGCATAAAAACGTGAAACATGTTATGCACAGATGCTAACTGAGGTGGCAAAGCCAAATGATAAGCAACCTCACCAATCCACTCGAGGATCTCAAATGGTCCAATGAAACGCGGTGATAGCTTTCCGCTACGACCAAACCTCATCAAACCTCTATGTGGCAAGACCTTCAGAAACATATGATCACCCACTGCAAACTCTAAAGGTCGCCTCCTCTAATCTGCATAACTCTTCTGGTGGCTCTGAGCTATCAGTAGGCGCTGGCGAATCACAGTAACCTTCTCTGTCGTCTCTCGCACCATGTCAGGTCCCAAGACTGTGGTCTCTCCCACATCTGTCCAACATACGGGCGACCTACATGGTCTACCATACAAAGCTTCATATGGTGCCATCCCAATACTGGACTGATAGCTGTTGTTGTATACAAACTCTGCCAATGGTAGATGATCCTCCCACGAACCTATGAAGTCGAGGACACAAGACCTCAGCATATCCTCCAGAATCTGTATAGTCCTCTCTGACTAGCCATCCGTCTGGGGGTGAAAAGCAGTACTGAACATCAAGTTCGTCCCCAAGGCCTCTTGCAGACTCTACCAAAAGCGCGAAGTGAAGCGCGGGTCTCGGTCTAAAATAATAAATACTGGCACTCCGTGCAATCTGACTACCTCCCTAATGTACAAGCTACTCAGTCATTCTACAGAATCCCTCACTCGGATGGGGAGAAAGTGTGCAGACTTCGTTAACCTATCAACCACAACCCACACGGCATCTTGTCCCCTAGGTGACCGAGGAAGTCCTGACACAAAGTCCATCGTGACATGCTCCCACTTCCACTCTGATATAGGCAACGACTGTAGCAATCCTGCCGATATCTGATGTTCCACCTTTACCTGCTGACAGGTGAGGCATCGGCAAACAAACTGGATCACATCTCACTTTATTCCCGTCCAATAGAAATGACGACGTAGATCGTGGTACATCTTCGTGCCTCCAGGATGCATGGCAAGACGAGAATGATGGCACTCACGTAAAAGATCGATTCGGCATGACTCAGGCACAAACAACCTACCTGTGAACCTCAGACTCTGATCTGAACCTACAATCTATCCTGCTGTATCCTCGCCACTAGCAACGCGGTCTCGTATCATTTGAGCCTTCTGATCTGTCTGATGGACCTCTAGTACTCGCTCTATCAACGATGGTCGAGTAACTACAGAGAATAAGGTGGGACCCGTCGCAATCTCCCTTAGACACAAATCAAACTCCCCAACATCTGCAAGCAAGTCCCACTCACGTATAGCCACAGAAGCTAACGACCCGTGAGATCTCCTACTAAGCACGGCTGCCACCACATTAGCCTTCCTGGATGGTACTGCAAGTCAAAGTCATAATACTCCAACAACTCCATCCACCGCCGCTGGTGTAAGTTTAGGTCTTTTTGGGAAAACAAGTATTTTAAACTCTTATGGTCGGAGAAAACCTCAAAATTCTCACCATAAAGATAGTGACGCCATGTCTTCAAGGCAAAGACCATGGCTGCCAACTCCAAGTCATGTGATGGATAGTTCCGCTCGTGCGTCTTCAACTGTCGGGAACCATAAGCTACAACCTTACCTCCCTTCATCAGAACACATCCAAGACCGTCATGTGATGCGTCACAGTACACAGTATATCCCAAGCCTCGCTTTGGAATGATCAACACTGGCAGACTGGTCAACCTCATCTTCAACTCCTAGAAAGCTAACTCACAAGACTCACTCCAAGCAAACACAACTCTCTTCCGCGTTAGGCGTGTCATCGGTGTAGCGAGTCTAGCAAAGTCCTTCACGAACCGTCTATAGTAGCCGGCTAGACCCAGAAAACTACGTATCTCAAAGACACTCTTCGATCGTTCCCAACCTGTCATAGCATCAGTCTTTGACGAATCCACAGCTACCCCATCTGTCGACACCACGTGTCCCAAAAATCTCACCTCAGTCATCCAGAACTCACACTTTTCGAACTTCGCGTACAAGCGGTGCTCTCTCAAAGTCTGTAGCATGATCCGCAAGTGATCCTCGTGCGCCTCTCTAGTTAGTGAATATATCAAGATATCGTCCACAAACACCACCACAAAACTGTCCAAATAAGGATGGAAGATCCGATTCATCAAACCCATGAATGTAGCTGGTGCGTTCGTCAGACCGAACGGCATAATCAGAAACTCACAGTGACTATAGCGAGTCCTGAAAGCGGTCTTCGCTATATCCTCGTCCCTAATCCTCAACTGGTGATATCCCAATCTCAAGTCAATCTTCAAGAAGCAGCTCGAATCCCTCAACTGATCAAACAAGTCATCTATCCTCGGCATCGGATACTTGTTCTTTACTGTCACCTGGTTCAGCTTCTTGTAATCAATACATAAACGCAAAGATCCATCCTTCTTCTTTGCAAAAAGAGCAGGGGCTCCCCACAGAGAAATACTCAGACGTATAAACCCTCTGTCTAGCAACTCCTGTAACTGTACTTTGAGTTCACGCAACTCAGTGGGTGCAAAGCGATAGGATGGTATAGATATGGGAGCAGCTCGGGGAACTAGATCAATAGAGAACTCTACCTCCCGGCTCAGTGGCAACTCACACAAATCATTGGAAAAGACATTAGGATAGTCGCACACCACCGGAGGTAACTCTCCTTGAGCCCCAACTACCTCATCCAACATAAGGCCTGCAAAAAGAGAACCCAGGTTGCCCTTGTCCCGCACAACACCTGGCATAGACCCAAAACCCTCATCCCGGTCTCCCACAAAACAAAAGTAATCTTCCGCTGGGGTACAAATCGTCACCTTCCGTTGATCGCAATCGATGAAGGCACGATAGGTGGTCAGCCAGTCCGTCCCTAGGATGACATCAAATGCATTCATGTCTAGAATGATAAGATCGAACTCCAAACATCGACCAACGACCTCCAACACGCAGGATCTATAGACAAGACTTAACGTCACATCCCCACTTACAGGGGTCTCCACGCACATGGTACTACCCAACTAATCCATTTCTAACCCCAACGCAGATGCAAAAGCAGATGATATAAATGATTGTGATGCTCCAATGTCGATAAGGGCACTGGCCCATGATATGAAGACTAGAAGAGTACCTCTAATCACAGAGGTGGTAGCGGCAGCATCGGGCACGACCGGTGCTCTTGATGAACTAGGATCTGCAAGAACATATGCCCTGGCCGGTCCGCTGCGGCTCTAAACGGCCGACTGTCTACCTGACTGCACTGATGCACCCCCCTCTATGAATCTAGACGTCTGAGGTCTAGGCTGTTGGTATGTCTGTCGTCCCTGGCTAGATGGAACAGCTGGTGCTCCTACTGTACTTTGAATGCTCCCTCCCTGAGGAAAGTTCCTCCGGATGTGCCTAGTCTGCCCACACTCAAAACATATCGGTGGTCCTCTCTCTGGCGCCTGCGACCGCGACTGTGTCTGAATAGGCGCTGCACTCCTACACTCTGCTGCATGATGTCCCGGTCGTTGGCATCTATGACAAAGTGCCCTCTGATCCGACCGTCCCGTTGAAGCTATGGGAGGCGAAGAAGCAGAAGACCGTGGAGGATACGACCCCACCGAATGAGAACTTGGACCAGATGTCTATTGATGCTTGTCCTTGTGTCCTTGGGACTGTACACGTCCCTCGTCCTGCTGACTCCTACTGTCTTTGTCCCTGTGTGTCTCAAACAAGGTGTCCTCCACCTTCATGGCCATCTGTACCAAGTCAGTATAGACTTGCATCTGAAATGTCACCACTCTGTCCCTGATAGCGGGCCTTGAACTCATCAGTAGGTATGATCTCTTGTGCAAACAGGGATAAGCTGGTAAACTCGGCCTCATACTCAACAACCGGCATACCCCCCTGAGTCAAAAATAGGAAATCCTCTCTGTAGCGATCCCTCAGTGTCGCTAGAAAGTATTTCTCCAGAAATACCTTCATGAATGCCTCCCATGTGCCTGCCACTGTAGTTTTTGCGAACTTCCACAACATATGAGCGCTTCCCCTCAGCTGGAAGGCAGCGCAAGTAACCCTCAGGTCATCTTCCTTAATCTGAAGTGAATCTAAGATTCTCGTAACCAGTTCCAGCCATTTAGTAGCAACCGTGGGATTGGGATCCCCAGAAAAGATAGGAGGGTCCAGACGGTGAAACTCACGCATCACAACCGTCGCCCTCGACTCAGGTACACTCTCCCTACCCCTAGTAGCCTCAGCCAGTTGCCAGATGGAGCCGACCATCTCACGCAACAGATCTCCCTCAGCAACAGGTCCTTGGGGTGCATTAGCATCCCCAAACACCCCAAACATTCGGGTCTAGCGAAAGCCCACCCAAACACCCATTTATGAAAATAAGGTTTTTATAAGAAATCAAAATGGGCAACATTTGAATAAAAGTCCCCACATGTCAACTCTCATAAACTATAAAACATGCAATCTCATACATAAATAAATATATCGCCAAAAGGCGTACAAAATTAGCTTCAACAGACGTCACATGTGAAAGTACATGTACAAAATGGAAAAAAATTACGGCAAGTCTTCCATCACCTCTGCAGCTAGGTCATCTCATCATGATCACCTGAAAATGTTTTCCAAAAAATCCCACATCGTAAGCCGAAACTCAATAGAAAAAAGACTATATAAAGCTGTAATACAGGTCATGCAATTGTGTGGTGGGAGCTAACTCGACCATAGCACCAAAGGTTTTTCATCTCAAAAATCACACGTTTTCCATCCTTGAAACTATGCATATCATCCTAATAGATATCATGCCACAGTTACGGAAAAGAAGTAATAAAACAGTATTCCCCACTCGGACACACAACCGAGGAGACAAGATAGAATGAGATCCTATGTACTAACTCTGTCAACTCAAGACAAAGGCAACAACTATAGACTCATGCCCATAACCCTAGTCCTGAACCACTTAAGGCCTGCTAGGTAATGACAAGTTCTATATGATGTCACAACAACATACCCACTCCAGGGAGAACCTACTTCTTTACAGATTTCTATGACCGATGGGCGATGTTAACCAAATCATGACTCGCTTCTTTATGGATTGCCATGATCGATGGACGAAGTTAACCAATACCCACGTTTACGGGGATTAACCCGAGGGACCGTAGTGAACCCACTCTGCGCACGTTTTTGGACTTTCACCAAGGCATAATGGAAGCCCAACTCTAAACCACACACTCATTGTCACAGTACATCTCTGGATAGCATTATAAAACCCAACACACAAATATATATACAACGCATGTATATAAAAGGGATCCCATCCATGAACCATGGAGATCAAATGACAGATGTAAAAACATGATTTTCACCAAAACGCTTTTGAAGTTAAGACTCAATCCCGAGAGCTAGCTCCAAACCCTCAACAACACACTTCCCGAAACTCCGTTATCAAACCATCTTTTAAAAACTTTCGGTAACCCTTTTTGAAACCATAGAATCTCATAAAAACCTCGGATAGACATCGCACGAGGAAAGCTTGAACCAAAACACATCATCTTCCCAAAACAATCCAGGTTCAGTTGACTGGACCCACCCTCCAGTCGACTGAAAAATACACTGGAAAAGAAAACCCAAAACAGAAGCAATTTCAGTGGACTGACCTCAGAGGTCCAGTCGACTGAACCTCCCACGTGATTATCCAGTCGACTAAACTCATGGGTTCAGTCAACTGAACCAGCCCAGATCATGTTTTTGAGCTACGGTTTTCATTTCCAAATCTCAGATCGAGCCTCAAAAACTCCTGGTTTGATACTTAGAAGCATACCCGAGCTCAAGGCTATCATAAAACCTCGAAAGGAACATCCCTCTTTTGATTTCTTCCAACCAAACGTCGAATAACGATTTTTAACCCAAAATCGAATTTGAAACATAAATCACATTTTCATGCTTTTTAAAACGGTAGGAACACGTAGGATTACATGTAGTACCCTCTAACCGTTATACAGTCTAAGATTCTACATCGGTGAGTTTAAAACTATACGTCTCGATCCACGTTCAAAACTGAGCTTCGCTAGAATAGAATTCCATCCAGATGGATGCGTAGACCTCGATGCCGATACTATGGATCAACAGTTGGTTTATCAAAAACCAAGCCCCGAGCCCCCGAGAAGTTAGAGAGAAGGCAGAACGTTTGGTGAGTTTAAAGTTAGAAAGAGAGAGAGAAGGAGGAGATATTTTGATGAAAATATCTCACACAAGATATTTATAGTCAAAATATCTTGAAAATATCTTCTTTTTTTTTAAATTTTGAAATTCGCACCACAACTCCTTACAACCCCGGGAACCAACTTCGCATGCTTAGATAAACATAAACATGCATCAAAATGAGTAAATCACACATTATGGAAATATATATATGCAAAACACATCATGTATACATAAGTCTCAAAAAGAGACGGGTCTGGGTCTCACAAGTCGTATCTACCATGCACATCACCCACGAGGGCGACCCTCAAACGCACACCCGAGGCCACGACACAACCCCCGAAACCACTACACAACCACCCGAACCCCAAAAGAAATCCACATGTATTTAAATCAAGTAATTCTCATAAATTAATCAATTGAATTCCATAGGACACTAATCGAAAACTAAGGAATCAACCCAAAATCACAAACCAATAGCCCATAACTTCAGTCAACCGAACCCCACCTCTAGTCGACCGAACACCGTACTAAAAAATCACAAAATGCCAAAACACATGGTTCAGTCGACCGAACCCCTCGATTCAGTCGATCGAACCCAAGATCTAAGCTTCAATCAACCGAACCCCTAGGTTCGGTCGATCGAATAGCGGCAAAAATCGATTCCGAGCTACAGGTTTCTACATCCAAACCCCGATTCGAAGCCTCCAAACTCTAATCCAACATCCGTGAACATCCACACGCCTAGGCCTAATACCGAGACTTCAAAAGAAACTCCTAACACCCGATTCCATCCACAAAAATCGCCAAAAACGAGTTTTAAGCCCAAAACCCAACTTTGTTATTAATTTTTAATTTTTAATTTTTTGTTATTAATTTTAGTTAAAAATTATTTTTTTTAAATACTTTTAAATTCTACTACAAGCGTTAAGTATTTTTTTTATTTTAGCTAAAAATTATAATATTTATAAAATAATCATAATTTTTATTATAATTTATAATCTATATATTATTAATTTTAATAATTCCAAACACTATCGGACAGTACCATCATTAACAAGTTGCATTAGCAAGACTTTTGGAAGCCTACGACTCAAAATACAAAAAAGCACTAATGCCCAATTAATTAATTAATGATATATATATCAGCAGCTTTTGATAAGCTGCAAGTAGAAATTGCCCACGTATGGATAATAGTTTATTTTATTATTATTATTTTTTTTTTGTATTATGTAATTTTTTTATTTAATTAAATTATTATATTTTTTAACTTTTCTCGAGACGAATTGAAAAGTAGGATTTTATTAACATATAAAACAAATTTTTAAAAAATCAAAATAAATTAATAAGTCAAATTTTATGTCGGTTAATTCCATTTTTAATGAGTATTTTTTTTTATCTTTGTTCAAAAAATCTTATTTTTCCAGTTTCTCTTATCGACTTATGTATGAAATTACGTCTGACATGACATAATAATGTATGGTACTTTTTAAAGTATCATATAGACAATGTCACGTGATACTATTGATAAATAATTTATTTTTATATATATACTACTGTCACGTGATACTACTAACCATCTTTGTCTCACCTATTTAATAAAGATGGTCAACATTATTCTACTCAAAGTAATTTTTGCTATATCATTATAATGTAAACACTATATAAACAATATCATATATTGTTTCAACACTAACAAAAAATTATTCATAATTTATAAATGTGAAAAATGGCTAGAGACCTCAATCTCTAATCACTTTGTTTCAATACAATTGCTGGCGTTATGCCATTATGTTATCTTTTGAGAAAATTTATATTATATTTTATAAAAGTGGAGTAGATTTTCTCTTTTTTCTAAAATTTAAAATTTAAAATCTCATAAAAATTAATATCCTCTTTCTTAGGTGACACCTCACCTTAATCTCAATCCACTCTCATCTTTTTCTTAAATTACTGTCATTCAAATTTTAAAACTTTTTATTCTCCTTATTTTTACCCTCCCTCTTTTCATTCTTCCACTACTCTCCCATATTCTATTTTCTATTATCCATGATATCAAATAAATATCTATTATATTGAAGATATTTAAATGTTAATTTAAAATCTAAGAAGAACACAACAACAATATATAACAATTTTATATATTTATATATACAAAAGTAATTAATTAGCTAATATAATTGGGAGTGAGCACAATAAAATAGAGCAGAATGAGCAAATTATGTTCTTATTTTATTTTGATATTGGCCCAAAAAAGTCAATGTCGACTTAGAATGGAACAAAAATGTCTAACGCATGACAAATTATCATTTCTAAGAATGACATGTTTTTATTTTACATATTATACATAAGAAAAAATACAAAAAATTAATATATAATATTTGTATATATGTATGTAATCAACGAAAATAATTAGTTAGCATAATTTTAAATATTAATATATGTGATTACAAATTCTCAGACTACTAATTTTAAAATCTCATAAAAGTTGGCATTCTCTCTCCTAAGTGGCACTCACGACCTACTTGAGACAATTGATTTTTTTGTAGTACTGCAAAAATAAAAAAATATGTGAAAACCAAAATCGTTTTCAATCTCCAACATTGGTTGATAGGTTCTCTACAAGAAACTTTTAAAAATTAAAAATTATTATTATCTTTAAAAATACTTCAAAAAAAGTAAAAGAAAAAGTTTCAAAAAAAATACAAACCAAAATATTTTGAAATTCTTTTTCAAAAATTGTCTAGGAAAATGTTTTAAATATTTTGTCACAAAATACAAACTGAACACGGTCTAGAACTCTTGAAACAGTTGAAGTTATTTAACTTCTGTTGGAGAATTTTGGTAGTAAATAAAATATTATTTCTATATTTATTTATTGTTATGAATACATAAATATATTACTCTTATTTCTATTAATATTATTTTGTTACAAATTCAATAAGGTTAATTGTCATAATTTAATGGCAATTTGACTATATATAAAGGCTTACTAGATTATTATGTTGAAGTTTAGAGATGTGTGTATTGATTGAAAATAGAGATTGAGTTTTTAATGAGAGATATTCTACTATCATATTATTTTCTTATTATTTATGGACAAATTTGGTTTCAAACTCGCTCATATTTTTCTAGTGGGCTTGAATACTGGATCATCAAGGCTTGTGATACTTGGGTTCTACCTTAAAATACGATATACTCGCCTTGAACTTTCAGGTGAACATCGGCTTTAGAACAACATGCCTCTCAATTACACAGGTCACATCACTTATATTTTTTTATTATTTTTATACTCTATTATTTTTAATGTCCTGAATTTAAAATTATTTTGTAGGGTTCTTTGACAAAGAATGTATAAATATAAGAGATGTAAAAGTTGTGAACATATCTGTACTACAGAACTAAAAGAGAACAAGAGTTCGGTAAAAGATAAGGCTAGCCGATATCGGAGTAGGTGGTAGTAGAAACACTTAATTATGAATCGGGTTGAATTGAAATCCTCTTCAAAAGCACTCTCATTTCTCATATTTATAACTTTCTAATGGAGTTATTTGGAATGAGACGAAATTTTTTAAAATATTATCAGATCATATAATATTATCTGATTATCTTGGAATGAAATATTATATATCTTGGACCAGTATTCTACTCCTAATTGGTAGGTTAACTAGTGATCAACCAACGGGATGTTCAATCAACTCAGCCAAGTGACTTAGAGTCACTCGAGTGGGGTCGACCCAGGGGTGTCCCATCACTTCAAGAAAAAAGGTTTTTTCGTGACAAAATTTAATGACAAATTTTATTTTTCTTGCTAAAAATGATATTTTAGTGAGAGAATATCAATTTCGTCACTAATACATACCCATTTTGTGACAAAATTTAAATTTTTTTTGTAAAAAGTTTGTTAGTTGTTAGTGAGGATAATATTTCGTCACAATATGTATCTCTTTTGTCACGAAATTTAATTTTCCTCCCAAGAAGGTTCTGAATTATCCGTGACAAATATATTTTGTCTTAATATATGTCCTTTTGTGACGAATGTTATATTGTCATCACAAAATAATTTTTAATTATTTACTACGAAAATAATTTCTTACCAATAATTGCTTATTTTGTGAGAATTACATTTTTTGTCATAAAAAATACTTGAGGACAATTTTGGGTCACAAAATTTAAGGTTTTGGTGTGCAATACATAAAATTGGATGCAAAATTTTTATTTTGCCCTATTTCCTTCACACCCGCCCCTTCTCCCGCGATTCCAATTCTCCTAATCAATCGATTCTGTTCCCCTACTTCACGTTCTTCGTCTTCTATGTCTTCTTTGTCTTCAATCTCCTTCCTCTTCAATCTATTTCATTGGTAATCATTGTCGCCAATCCAAGCAGCAATCAAAAGAGCGTATGTCGAATCTCTCTGATCAAAAACCCTAGCATTCAAAAAGCCCCTATCAAATCTCTAGTCCGTGATAACATAAACAGCGATAGCAACTCCACCACCGACGATCGCAACTCCACCATCGGCGATAGCATAGGCGGTCCGTGACTCCTACCTTCTTTCGCGACTCACCTCCTTCACTTTTCCCTGGTATCATCTTCCCTCTCTTCTCTGATAAATATATATATATTACATTCCCACGGTTGCTCAAAAAAATGGCAAGGTCTCTCAACACATTATGCTGACAGGCTTTATTCATTTAATAATTAACAATTGAAGGGATAAATCCTAACAATAACAAGTTTCCCTAGAGTTACATATAGGCTCTGTATATTTGTGTACGCAACGTTCGTTATAAACCACTTGGTTTGATTAGATAGTGTCGGTCATCAATTTTTGCATATTTGATTCTTCTTGTTTTGTGTTTACTATTTTTTGCTAGTTTTTTGGTCGGATTTTATTACTATATATTTACATGGCATTTGGTTCTTATGTATGTATGTTCATGGGATGAATTTTTTGTCCAAATATGAGAGATATGTATTGTTTGTTCGATAAGAGGCTTTTCTGTTGAAATTTAAAGTTTTTATCAATTAGAGTAATTATGGTATGTTCGTTTGCTGTACGTTATCTTGAGAAATCTATATATCCAGTGTTTGATTTTTTAAAAATTCAGATTGAGCTTATATCCAACAAAGGACTTGATATGTAATAACATGGAGGGTTAGGTGTTATATATTCTGGCAAGGTAAAAGACTAACTTATCCTGAGAAAGAACAAGAATTTTCTCTTGGAAAGGACTGAAATTTCTCTTCCCAAGTTATAGACTTCCCTTGCTGTAGGGAATTACATAGTCGACTTATTTAGATTCATTTCGGCATGTCATGCCCTTTCGATAATTGAGTCATTGCTCTTGATCTCATCAACTAGCGCCACCTCATCGTCATTGTAATTTTTACTTTGAAGTGTCGATTGCATTATGACATTTCCGGCAGGGATTGAACCTTGGGGTTTTTTTCTAGAACCAGGCAATTCTTTCTTTTTTTGGTGAAAAATGGGGCAACATGGGAATTATTTGATTTTTTGATTCATCATAATCGTTGCTTTTGTTTTTTTTCAAGTAATGCTTGAGCCATTCATGATTTCTAATTTTTATCGAAAAAGTCCTCAAGATGTTCAAATTCATGTGCTCCAACACGGGATTATGCAAACTTACACTGTCTGGTATGAGCATGGGGAACCACGTGTATCAAGCGAAGGTCAACATAATGAAATGGATTATAACGAGGATAGGGGTGTTGATGGTGTTGATGCATTGGTGGAGGATCGAGTAAGGAGGAAAACGAGTGATATGACCCAGAGGGAGGAAGTACAAAATTTTAATAAACTATTAGATGATGCCAAAAGTAAGGTGTAACCAGGTTACACAAATTATACACTTTTGAAATTTGTAATTGAGATACTTAATATGAAGGTAGCGAACCATTGGAGTAATAGGTCAGTTGACATGTTGCTGGGGTTTTTAACAAAACTTTTACCCAAAGAAAATTTGGTTCCAAAGTCAACATATGAAGCCAAGAAGATACTACGCAACTTAGGCCTTTCGTAGGAGTTGATTGATGCATGTAAAAATGATTGCGTGCTCTTTTGGAAGGAGAATGCATGTTTAGATAAGTGCCTAAAGTATAAAACATCTAGATTCAAGATCCATCATGACAGGGGTAAGAAGATCTCCGATAAAGTCTTGCATTATTTTCCATTGACACCGAGGTTGAAAAGATTGTACATGTCGAGAAAAAGAGCTGAGTATAAGAGATGGTACAAGGATAAACATGTGGATGACGGAGAGTTAAGGCATCTGGCCGATAGTGACGAGTGGAAGAACTTTGATGTGCATGCTTTGTTGTGGACAACTCATGATTGGCCTACATTTGGTGGCATTTTTGGATGGATAACAAAAGGGCATTATTCGTATTACACTTGCAATGATGAATCATATTTTGAACCTTTGAGAAGTAAGACTGCGTACACAAAGCATCGGTGCTACTTGCTTGAAACCCGCCCAAAGCGATGAAAGAGTAGGGCCTATAATGGTAGGCATGAGAAGCGAAAGAGATCGTTAGAGTTACCAGTGGAAAAAATACAAGAGCAGTTGGATATTATAACATGCGTTACATTGGGAAAGCATCCAAGTAATAAGAAAATACCTCGTCATGCACCAAACTGGATAAAGGTAAGCATCTTGTATGAGTTACCATACTAGAAGAACATAATCTCCGTCACAACATTGATCTCATGCATGTAGAAAAGAATTTTAGTGAAAATGTATTTGGAACTATGCTAGGCATTGATGGAAAGAAAAAGGAAACAGACAAGGCACGTCCTGATGGATCATATGTCAAGCCTTGAGCGAGCTTCTCATTGACCCCTAAAGAAAGGGAAGGTTTCTTTGAATTCTTGAAATCAGTCAAGGTTTCTCTGTGGTGTTGCACTTGGGCTGCATTTTTAGGGTTTGGTGTATGGTTCTGGTGGTGGCTCTTAGTTAAGTGTGATTGAGGTGTCAACTGGTTTTTGCTGTTGTAGTTAGGGACTACCCTGTGTGTCTAGTGTTGGTTGTGGTCTTGATTTGTGGTGCTGCACTTGCTTTAAGGTGCTGCACTTGGGGTTACTTTGTTTGGTTGATCTAATTTGCTGCACTTGGTCCGCCTCTCTGCCTCTCTGGCCTTGCTCTGTGGTGCTACTCTTGGGTTGCCTCTCTAGTTTTTGCTGTAATGCACTTGGGCTTGCTCTATTGTGCGGACCTGAATTGCTGCACTTGGGATGCCTCACTACCTCTCTTAGGGTTTGCTGGTTGTTCTATGGGAATGGGTGTGGGTTTATATATGGGTTGTGTTTTTTATTTTTTGTCTCTCTCCCTTCTTCCTATTTTGTGTATCCCCTTTCTTGGATTGATTTCTGGTCAATTGTATCTTGTTTGAGCTTTGGCCTTGCTCCTTTGGAGTGGTAGGCTATAGCTACTCTTGTTTGGGTGGTGGTTATAAATCTTTTCTTTACCGATCAAAAACAAATTTATTCATGTGTAAAATAATAAATCATTCTTAAGCATTTATGGAGTTGTGTTCTTCCTTGGATTTACTTTTTGTATCTTTTGCAGGATCAATTTGATATATAGGGAGAGTCGGTTGATGTGAATAAGGCGGTAAACACACAATTCGGACATAACTTGAGTAATTATACATATAAATTGCGCTAGAACTTTAATTAGCTTAAAGAGACTAGAGGAGAAGAGTATGCAAGAAGAAACCCACCACCTGGGGTCGATCTCACCTAGTGGATAAATCTAATTGATAAGAAGTGGAATGAAGAGAAGTTCAAGGTATCAAAATTTTTTGTTTGTCGAACATGGCTGTGAGACCATGACCTATTTTCTTTTTTGGCGTTTTCATACGCGCGTTACGTGTTTTCGTTTTAGCATAGTTTTATAGATTTTGATGCATGATCGGGCTTAGATATGCATGCAAGGTAGGTTTCCGGGGTCGTGGGCCGTTGTGGTGCAAATTTTGAAAAATTTTAAAAAAAGATATTTTGGAGGCCTATAAATATCTGGAGTTAGATATTTTCAAAAGATATTTTTTAAAACTTCTCCAACAAGTTCTTGTTTTCTCTCTTCCTTCTCTTTAAGTTCCCGGGGGCTCGGGGCTCGATTTTTGACGATCAAACTGTCGATCCTTGTTATTGGCGTCGTGGTCTACGCATTCATCTGGGCGGAATTCTATTCTGGCAAAGCTCGATTTTACACGTGGATCGAGATATCGATTTTTGAACATACCGAGGTAGGATTCTAAACCTGTATGTTTTATAAGAGTGCTATGTGTAATCGGGTGTACTTTTACCGGTCGGATAGCTGTAGATCTAACTTTCTGTAAAAGTTGGGTTTTTAGGTTTAAAATCGTGTTTCGACAATTTCGGTTGATGGAATCGTGTTTCAAGAGTTTTCTTCGAGGTTTTGGTGTTGGGTTTGGACGTGTGTATGCTCAAGGGTGTTGTATGGGAGTTCGGAGGCTTCGATTCAAGGTTTGGAGGTGGAACCCGTAGCTTAAAAATAGATTCTGGGCAGGTCAGTCGACTGAATCTTCATGATCAGTAAACGAATTCTAGGCAGGTCAGTCCACTGGATCGAGTTTTTGGGAGGTCAGTCGACTGACATGGCTCGAGTTGGGTTTTGTTTGCTTTCCAGCAAGTTTTCAGTCGACTAGGCATGAGGGCCAGTCGACTGGGGGTCCTGTGTTGGGTTTTTGGTGTTCTTTTGGTGGTTCGATGGTTGAGTTTTGGTTTTTGATTGGCGTCCTATGGTATTCAATTGATTAATTTATGGGATTAGTCGATTCAAATACCTGTGGTTTCCTTTTGGGGTTCAGTTGGTCGTGTGGTGGTTTGGGGGTCGTGTGGTGGCCTCGGATGTTTTGTTAAGATGTCGTCCATGGGTTGACGTGCATGATTAGATTTTGGGAGTTGTGGCACGGTTGTGTGTGTGCTGGTTATGTTCGGGACGTGTAGGTCTGTGGTTCGATTTTAAGGCTAGATTCTGGTAAGAATCGGTCTAAGAGAGGTTCAAGTGTCGATCTCCGGGTTAGGCGTTGGTTGTCCCGGTGTGTAGACGGGTCCCGATTTGTGGTTGGGTCGTTCGGGTATCGACTGACGGGTGTGTAGCATGTGATGTCATGTTGGGTTATGTAACGGCTTGCATCATGCTGTGAGGTTATATGGCTATGTGCGTTTATAATTGCTTATGTGCATTTATAACAACTGTTTATTTATGTACGAAATATGCAGATGGATTACATGGTTTTGGCGTCGTATGTGAAACGTCATGGTCACACGTGATCTTATGTTTATAGAACTATGATTAGTTTTATTATTGTATGTTGTAGGACTGGTATGTGGTCCTATGTGGTCCTTGTGATCGTGAACAATTATTTTATATGCATGTGTTGCATTGAATATATGGAGGGCGGATAATGGCCCCACGGTGAAAGTCCCTAAAATTGCATATGAAGGGTAGATAATGGTCCTACGGTGAAAGTCCATAAAGATATCTGTTGACCCTAGCAACAAAGCATAATGGGGCGGATAAGGGTCGTTCGGTGAAAGTCCGAGAAGATATATGAATTGTATGTGATCGATCTGTGGTCAGGGCTCGGGGGAGAGTCAATTTAATTCTGTCTGTGTTGCATCCGTGGCTCGTAGGAGTCGTGGCTCGTAGGAGTCGGCCTTTGCTTGTGTGGCATACTATTATATGTATCATGGATTGCTTGTATTGCATATTGGGACGGATAGACCAATTTTCTTAAAATTGTATTAACGGCCTACAAGAGCCGAAATACTATCTTAACGGCCTGTGGGAGTCATAATACTGGAATCGTTTTCAAGGTTCTGTTGAGTCAAAAAATAGTTTTTATCCTCACTTTCCCATTGCTTGTGAAAATTATTTTTTAATGGCTTTTGTGAGTCGTGATCTAAAATCGTTTTCAAACTATTTTCAAGACTTGAAATAGAGTTTAAACCTGCACTTCGGTTTTCTAGCATATTTTGTTTATACTGCATGCTTGTCTAGTTTCTGCTGAGCCTTGGCTCACGACGTGGGATTTGATTTTCTTCAGGTACTGGTCACACAGGTTGATCTGGAGGTGCTGAAGAGGTGGAAGAGTTATAGTCTTCTTTTTTGTTCTTTTGTTATATGTATGTTGTAACATATTTTCGGTGTTGGAACCGTGTAATGTATGCCGTTTGGCGTTTATATTCAATGCATGCGTGTTTATTTTGAGAGTGTATTCTCGGGCTGGGTGTTGTGGTTGTTCGTTTATGGTGTTTCACGTGACCCAGAGTTTGGGGCGTGACAATGGCTATTTAACTTACTAATGTTATGCTTTTTTATCGGCTTTTTCTTCTTCATAGAAACAATTTAAAGTAAACACAAAAAACATGGCACTCTTGAACACAAAACATAAATATGGATCAATGTCTCTACTAATTAGGGTAGATAAGGAGGTAAAGTATCTACTCATTTATGACAGTTATCGTTAGTTGCTTTGCTTTAAATTTTATATTACTTTCTAATGTTTACAATGAATTAAAGAGGCAAATAAACAAGGTTCACTATTTGCTTTTTCTTTCCTATTACCTTCTCATGAAATAAGTTAGGATGGATAGTTAGTCTATGACTTAATATCTTCTTCTCATTTTCCTCTCATTTCTTTATGTTGGTTTATATTATTGATTTGAATTGGAGACTTTTAATATATGCATGACAAGTTAGAATGGATAGTCTATGACTTAGTATTAAGTTGTGTTTTTGTTGTTGAGACTCAAGAAGAATCTGTGTATATTATGTTGCTTGCATTATTACAGATTATTTTGTAAGTTTGGATTATCCAAAAAAATAGAGAAAACTCTGCCAAATTTTTAAAAAAATTTAACACTTAGAATATTTTTTTTGTATTTTTTTGGCTGCAAGTTGTTCTATGCATACGGAAGGTACCGCCAATTGATTGTGACATAAGATTCGTTTTGTTATTGTCGTACTAGTATGGAAGGTGAGGAAAAGAAAGATTACTTGAGTTTCGTTTTATTTATTTTTATTGTTTTATATTTTTCTTTTAAATGTTTTTCTTTTCGTTTTAGTATTTTTAACCAACAAAATAGGATATTCAAAAAAATAGTTAAATTGGGTGTTTGGAATACTTGGTTGGGTTGTACTATGATGAGAGAAAAAACTAATAGACAATAAATAATAGTTTGGGTTTAACTTGAAAAGTTGACATTTTCAACTTCAATAACACTAATATTTATATTCTTCTTTTTCTGAGTTTTTTTTTTATTGTTGTAGATAAATTCCTAGCAATATGAAGACAATTTATTGTATCAACTATTTATCATTTTGATATTTTTCTTATTGTGTTTGCAGATTTGCTACAAAAGAAAGATAGCATTAAAGAATTTTGTGTCGTGATTTTTTAAATATTATTTTATCAAATTAAACATCTTTTTTCTTGTCCACTTATTTGAAACGAATTGTTTGATATATCTTTTTGGAGTTAGAAGTACATTTTTATTATTATGTAGACAAATTAGAGATTTATACTTAATTCTTGTGGTGAATCTCGATTAATTTTGTCACTCATTCTATCTATTTGTGACGAAATGGTTTGCCACCATTTACATTATAGTAGCGACAGAATTTGTTTTGTCACAAAAATCTAATTTTGCGACGATTTTGTGACAAATTTAGTCGTCACTAATTGTTGTTAATAATTTTAGTAAAGAAAGTTTCCACGAATTGTTTGTCACTAATTGTTTTCATTTGCGAGGAAATAGCGTTCGTCGCAAATTGCTTTTTATTGTGAGGAAATATTTTGTCACAAATTAACTATATGCAAAAATAGTTTTCCATTTTTGGTGACGAAATCGCATTTATGACCTAATATTTTTGGTAAACAATTCACTTTTTTTTGTGACGAAATATGTTTTGTGACGATTACTTTCGTCACCGAAGATGACAATAAATCGTCACAGACGGCATTTGTTTGCCAAGAAGTCAAGGTTTTTCGTCACAAAATGTCAAAGTTTTAGTGATGAATTAAATTTTCATCACGAGGTACTTTTTTCGACAACCCTTTAGAGACAAAAGTGGATAGGACGAATTTTCATCACGGAATCTCTGAGCGATGAAATACATAGATTTAGAGACGAAATTATTTTGTCAATAATTACTTATTTTGTTGTAGTGCATAGTTGAAAAAATCCTCCCCTTAGCCACCATGCCACATGTCTCCCAATGCCATGTATGAAAAAAGCTTCATATACTGCTATCAAACATATTCATTGTCTCTGAGATATTCATTCACTTTTTTTTAGTGGTATAATCTACACTATATCGTTTTAGTCGCATATTCAATGCTACGATATCTCAGCAACATAGTATGTGCTATGGTTCTCAGTTACATAGTCTGCGCTATTTCGATATATATGGTATGTGTCACACATATCTGTTAAGGTTATATACTAAAAATTATATTTTGAATTTTTGGTATTTAATTTTATTTTTAAAAAATTTATTTTTACATTTTAATACAAATCTGTATGACCAATATATGCGTTTTATTATTTATTTAATATTGTGTATGAGTATCTTTTATTCTACATATTAGTTAATCTGTTGTGTAAAGTTCAACTTATATACGAAAGTCTAGATTATTGATTCTTGTAGAATATAAGTTTTAGTTCAAAGTCTTATATGGAATTAGACACACTATCGGTAGAACTATAGCTAACGTTTTTAGTAAATCTGTCTTCATTACGGAGAATAGTATAGTTCTGACTCGCTGTGTTAGTACACTTTGTGTATATTGAACAGAACCGCGTTAAAGCAATTAATATTATACTGACTATATAAAATAATTTATACCCTATGGTTAATGTCACGCCCTATATTATGGGTTATGTGAAACACCACAAGCAACCAACCCGAGAATACACTCTCAAATAAAACCATATATGCATTGTATATAATCGCCAAACGGCATACATTACACAGTTCCAACACCGGAAAAATATGTTACAACATACATATAGCCGAAAGAACAAAAAGGAAGACTACAACTCTTCCACATCTTTGGCACCCCGGATCAACCTGCATGACCGATACCTGAAAAATATTTTAAATCCCACACCGTGAGCCAAAACTCAGCAGAAACTAGACAGCTCATGCAATATAAACTAAGCATGCTAGGAAAAGAAGATACAATTTTATACTCTCTTCCAAGCCTTAAAATAATTTAAAAACAGTTTTAGATCACGACTCACCAGAGCCAGAAAACAGTTTTATAATACGACTCGTATGAGTCCCAAAGATAACAGATATATATGCAACACATGAACATATATCAAAACGGCTCACAAGCCCTGACTAGCTAACTCATGCAACCCATGCACTACGCCCAACACACTATGAGATCCACACCCAACACATATCACTCAGGGACATCGTCTCCGTCCTTCATAGTCACGCGCACTATCTTTAAGATCATTTTCCATCCTTGAAACTATGCATATCATCCTAACAGATATCATGCCACAGTTAAAAAAAAAGTAGTAAAAACACAGACAAAGGTAACAACTATAGACTCCTGCCCATTACCCTAATCCTAAATCACTTAAGGCCAGCTAGGTAATGGCAAGTTCTATACGAAATTATGATAACGTAAACAATGCCATTCACGGAGGCAACCGACTTAGTTTACGGGTTCACAATCTGAGGGCCCTAAGAACCCATGCACACACAACACAAGAAACTTCTCGGGCTTTCACTGAAGGACCACTGCCCCATCTACATTTCTCGGGCTTTCACCGAAGGACCACTGCCCCATCTAACATATCTTCTCGGGCTTTCATCGAAGGACCACTGCCCCATCTAACACATGCCACCCATGCAACGCACGCAACCTGTGCAACACACACAATGCACGCAACCCGTGCAACATGCACCACATGCATTGGCTCCTCAGAGTCCACATATACATGCCTATAAAACTATGAGTTTTAAAGCATAAACCGCGTAACTCCCTTACGTAATCTGTACATAAATAAATAGTTATAAATGCACATAACCAGATATAACTTCACATCATGACGCCATCCGCCATATAACCTAACATCCACTCACATGGACAACCAACAATCGCAAAACCAAAACCTAACCCAAAGGCCAACACCGCTCAAGCGCTCGAACGCTCAACCACCGCTCGAGCGGTCCCCTACCGACATACATCTCTGCCACCACATCGATCGAGCGAACGATCACTTGTCGAGCGATCACCCACTGACCCAACTCTCGACCACCAGCCCGCTCGAGTGCACAACCACCGCTCGAACAGTCAATGTTGGGAGGAAACCCAAACCAAGAACCCAACCACCAAAACACGAACTCCCAACACGGCGAACTCGAGCCCACACACGCCCAACACGGAAAACATGAACTTAAGGAACTAGAAACTTTATAAAAAGCCCCCTCAAGGATGAAAAATAATCTTTCCCAAACATTCGGCCAAAAACAGGTGAAAAATGGTTTGGAAATCTTGACATACCCTCACTCTCTTGGTCATAACGTTTTTTACAAAAGGAATTTTGTTGCGATAGAGGTGTCATTGGAAAGAAGACATCTGTGGTTTCGATTTTAATACAAGAACGACCCAATTCAGAGTCTGTATGAGAGTGATATGATCAAAACAAAATGGCTCTGCGCAGCGAGTCCGCTCGAGCGGACTTCGGACGCCCAAGCGAGCTACCACCCGAGAAAAACCCAGACTTTCCATTATTTTGATTTTCCAAGCCCCAAACTCTCAAACACCCACTATGATTCTTCAACACACACAAACTTACCGATTCGCATATATTTAACACCCACAGACATACACGAGCCCAAAACATCAAGAACCACCGAACGAAAAACCTCAAAACCTGGTTCACCCAACCGAAAACAACCCAAAAATGATTTTAAACCAAAACCCAATCTTTAAATCAAAATTTCATCCATTTTTAATCGGTAAAAACACACACGATTACACGTAATACCCTTATAAGACGTGAGAGTCTAGGATCTCACCACGATGAATTAAAAACTCGACGTCTCGATCCACGTGCAAAATCAAACTTCGTCGGAATAAAATTCTGTTTGGATGAACGTGTAGCCCACCGTGCTAATAACAAGGATCGGCAATCTGATCATCAAAAAGCAAGCCCTGGGCTCCCGAGAAGTTAGAGAGAAGGTAAAGAGAAAATGGAGGAAACTTAGTGAAGAAGTTTTGAAAATATCTTTTCAAAATATCTAACTCCAGATATTTATAGGCCTCTAAAATATCTTTTTTGGCATTTTTTAAAATTCGCACCGCAACGCCCCACGGCCCCGAGAACCTACCCTGCATGCATATCTAACCCCGATCATGCATTAAAAGCATATAAAAGCATGCTATCACATAAACACGAAACGCGCATCGAAAAATGCCAAAAAAGAAAACGGGTCAGGGTCTCACAGCTCTACCCCCTTAAAGGAATTTTACCCCCAAAATTCGACTCAAGGTCAAAACAACAAACCGTCGATCGCAATCGACACAGGCATACGAGATGGTCAGTCAAACCATTCCTAGGATATAGTCAAACAAGGTCAGGCATCCTAAACAATGGCTAACTATCTCAATGACACGGGATCTACAACGCACCCCAACCTCACATCATCACCTGCCACTGCCTCAATGCACCACATCATCAACGGAGTCCATCACCAACTCCCAAATAGGTACAAATGAAGAACTGGCCCAAAGTCTGTATACTTAAAAAATACCTCTGCTCGCTGAAGGCATATCTGCATCATATGGCACAGCTGGCGCTCTAGAAGAACTAGGATCTATAAGTGCATACGCCTGTGGCAATGTCACTCTGCCCTGTCTTCCATAGCTTGGCGCTGCTGGCTGTCGTACCGACTGCACTGAAGTTCCCCTATCTGTTGCTCGGGAAGTCTGGCCTACAGGATGCTACTGTCGATCCTGCACAAATGAACCCTCTAGCGTGCTCGCTGTACTCAGCGCACTCTCTCTCTGGGGACAGTTCCTCCTAATATGTCCCGTTCGACCACATCCATAACAAGTCGGCAGCTCCCTCCCCTGTGACTGATTTGGTACAGGACTCTGGGACTGCTACAACTGGGAATCCTAGTACTGCCTCAGCTATGGACACTCTGATACACGAAGCCCGGGCTACCAGCATCAAAAGGAACGAAACTCATACTGCTCTGGCCTTCTCGTTGAGACTACGGGAGGTGAGGATGCATAAGACTGTGGCTGATATGACCCCACTGGATACGAACTCGGACCAGACGTCCGTTGACGCTTATTATCGCGCCCCCGGGATTGTGCACTTTCCCCATTCTACTGACTCCTACTGTCTTTGTCTCTGCGCATCTCGTTTAGAGTGTCTTCCACCTTCATGGCGTCTCCACCAACTCTATAAAAACATGCATCCCGAATGCTGCCACTCGATCTCTGATAGCGGGCCTCAAATTCCTCTCGAACCTCTTCACCCAAAATTCATCAGTGGGCACAATCTCCTGTGGAAATCGGGATAAGCTAGTGAACTCACCCTCATACTCGACTACTGTCATTGTCCCCTGAGTCAAGAAAAGGAAGTCCTCTCTGTACCGATCCCTCAAAGTCGTGGGAAAGTATTTCTCTAGAAATACCTTCGTGAATGCCTCCCAAGTGCCTCCGACTCTAGTCCTAGTAAACCGCCACCACATGTGAGCACTCCCCCTTAGTTGGAAGGCAGCAAAAGAAACCTGCAACTCGTCATCCTCAATCTGCAACGTGTCCAAGATCCTAGTGACCAGCTCCAGCCATTCAGTGGCTACCATGAGGTTGGGATCCCCAGAAAAGGTAAGAGGGTTCGGACATCAAAACTCGCACATTGCAAACGTCGCCCTCGGTTTAGGTACACTCTCTTTCCCCATAGAGGCCTCAGCCAGCTGCCGGATGGAGCTAACCATCTCACGCAATAGATCTTTATCAACAGGTCTTTGGGGTGCATTAACATCCCCATTATCTGGGATTGGAATGTCCCTTTGGCCTCGACCACGGCCACAGCCTCGACCACGGCCTCGCCCTCCCCGTGTGGACATTGCGTCTATAGGAAATAGACAAAACATAAGACGCAGCACATAGCATGAACATAAATGCTAACCACATAAGCATGCTAACACATAGCCACATAGGTTCATGCTAAACAAAACACCACATACCGAGGAGAACCGACAAGAACGATGCGTCAATCTGGACAACCTACTCAGATTCCCTGCTAGAAATCGCGTTAGCTAAACGCGTTTCAAACTTGGCTCCTAAGTTTTTTAATCCAAACGTCCAAAGGCAGGACTAATCAATCCCACAGTTCAACCCCCAAGCTCACATATACACATCATTCACATACAACCAGCACGCTATCACGTTCATGTTATCAAAACATCTAAACACATGCAGTCAAGCACACGCAATCAACCCCACACGGGATACACCCTCTTCTCACAACTCTTAGGTATTCGAACCCAGAGCTCTGATACCAAGCTGTCACGCCTCATACTATGGGTGACGTGAAACACCCACAAATAACCAATCCGAGAATACACTCTCAAATAAAACCAAACATGCATTCTATATAATCGCCAAACAGTATACATTACACGGTTCCAACACCGGAAAAATGTGTTGCAACATACATGTAACAGAAAGGAAAAAAAAGGAAGACTACAGCTCTTTCACCTCTCTAGCACCCCAGATCAACCTGCGTGACCGGTACCTGAAAAACATTTCATATCCCACACCGTGAGCTAAAGCTCTGCAGAAACTAGATAGCACATGCAATATAAGCTAAACATGCTAGGAAAATGAGGTGCAATTTTAGACTCTCTTTCAAGCCTTAAAACAATTTGAAAACAGTTTTAGATCACGACTCACCAGAGCTAGAAAATAGTTTTATAATACAACTCGTACGAGTCCTAAAAAGAACATATATATATGCAACACATGAACATATATCAAAACGGCTCACAAGCCTCGACAAGCTAACTCATGCAACTGATGCACTACGCCCAACAGACTACGAGCAACACACCCAACACATATCACTCTAGGACATCGTCTCCGTCCTTCAGAGTCACACGTACTGTCTTTAAGATCATGTTCCATCCTTGAAACTATGTATAACATCCTAACAGATATCATGCCATAGTTAATAAAAAGCAGTAAAAACACAGACAAATGTAACAACTATAGACTCCTGCCCATTACCCTAGTGCTAAACCACTTAAGGCCTGCTAGGTAATTGCAAGTTTTATACGGAGTTATGATAATGTAAACAACGCTATTCATGGAGGAAACCGACTTAGTTTACGGGTTCACAATTCGAGGGCCCTAAGCACCCATGCACACACGATACAAGGATCTTCTCGGGCTTTCATTGAAGGACCACTGCCCCATCTACATTTCTCGGGCTTTAACCGAAGGACCATTGCACAATTAACATATCTTCTCAGACTTTCACTGAAGGACCACTGCCCTATCTAACACATGCCACCCATGAAACGCACGCAACCCGTGCAACACACACAACACATGTAACCCGTGGAACCCACACAATGCATGCAACCCGTGTAACATGCCCCATATCCATTGGCTCCTCAGAGCCCACATATACATGCCTATAAAACTATGAGTTTTAAAGCATAAACCACGTAACTCTCTTACGTAATCCGTACATAAATAAATAGTTATAAATGCACATAACCAAATATAACTTCACATCATAACGCCACCCACCATATAACCCGACATGCACTCACGTGGACAACCAACAACCACAAAACCAAAACCTAACCCAAAGGCCAACACCACTCAAGCGCTCGAACGCTCAACCACCGCTCGAGCAGTCCCCTACCGACATACATCTCTGCCCCCACATCGCTCGAGCGGACGATCACTTGTCGAACGATCACCCACCGACCCAACTCCTGGCCGTCAGCCCGCTCAAGCGCACAACCACCGCTCGAGCGGTCAACATTGGGAGGCAACCCGGACCAAGAACCCAACCCACCAAAACACGAACTCCCAACACAACCAACTCGGACCCACACATGCCCAACACTGCAAACACAAACCTAAGGAACTAGAAACTTTATAAAAAGTCCCCTCAAGGATGAAAAATAACCTTTCCCAAACATTCAGCTAAAAATGGATGAAAACGGTTTGAAAATCTTGGCATACCCTCACTCTTTTGGTCATAACTTTTTTTACAAAAGGAATTTTGCTGTGATAGAGGTGTCATTGGAACGAAGACTTCTGGGGCTTCGATTTGAGTACTAGAACGACCAAATTCCGAGTCCGAATGAGGGAGATATGATCAAAACAAAACGGCCCTGTGTAGCTAGTCTGCTCGAGCGAACTTCGGGCACTCAAGTGAGCTACCACCCGAGCAAAATCCAGATTTTCCCTTATTTTGATTTTCCAAGCCCCAAACTCTCAAAAACCCACTATGATGCTTCAACACACACAAACTTACCGATTCGCATATATTTAACACCCACTGACATACACGAGCCCAAAACATCAAGAACCACCGAACGAAAAACCCCAAAACCCAGTTCACCCAACCGAAAACAACCCGAAAACGGTTTTAAACCAAAACCCAATCTTTAAATCAATTTTTCATGCATTTTTAACCAGTAAAAATGCACATAAATACACGTAGCACCCTTATAAGACATGAGAGTCTAGGATTCTATGTCGATGAGTTAAAAACTCGACGTCTCGATTCACGTGTAAAACTGAACTTCACCAAAATAAAATTTTATCTGGATGAACGCGTAGCCCACCGTGCCAATAACAAGGATCGGCAGCCTAATCGTCGAATACCAAGCCCTGAGCCCCCGAGAAGTTAGAGAGAAGGTAGAGAGAAAGTAAAAGAAACTTAGTAGAGAAGTTTTGAAAATATTTTTTGAAAATATCTAATTCCAGATATTTATAGGCTTCCAAAATATCTTTTTCAAAATTCGCACCGCAACGCCCCACGACCCTGGGAACTTGCTCCGCATACATATCTAACCCCGATCATGCATTAAAAGCATATAAAAACATGCAATTACATAAACACGAAACGCGCGTTGAAAAATGCCGAAAAAGAAAATGGGTTAGGGTCTCATAAATCTACCCCCTTTAAAGGAATTTTGCCCCCCAAAATTCAACTCAAGGTCAAAATAACAAACCATCGATCGCAATCGACACAGACATACGAGATGGTTAGCCAAACCATTCTTAGGATACAGTCAAACAAGGTCAGGCATCCTAAACAATGGCTAACTATCTCAACGACACAGGATCTACAATGCACCCCAACCTAACATCATCACCAGCCACTACCTCAATGCACCACATCATCCACGGAGTCCATCACCAACTTCCAAATAGATACAAATGAAGAACTGGCCCAAAGCCTGCATACTTAGAAGGTGCCTCTGCTCGCTGAAGGCATATCTGCATCATATGGCACAACTGACGCTCTAGAAGAACTAGGAGCTATAAGTGCATATGCCCGTGGAAATGTCGCTCTGCCCTGTATGCCATAGCCTGGCGCTGCTGGCTGTCGTACCGACTGCACTGAAGTTCCCCTATCTGTCGCTCGAGAAGTCTGGCCTACAGGATGCTACTGTCGATCCAGCACAAATAAACCCTCTAGCGTGCCCACTGTACTCAGCGCACTCTCTCTGGAGACAGTTCCTCCGAATATGTCCCGTCCGACCACATCCATAACAAGTCGGCAGCTCCCTCCCCTATGACTGATCTGGTATGGGACTCTGGGACTGCTTCAATTGGGAATCCTAGTACTGCCTCGGTTGTGGATAACCTGATACACGATGCCCGGGTTGCTTGCATCGAAAGTAACAGAACTCATACTACTCTGGCCTTCCCGTTGAGACTACGAAAGGTGAGGATGTAGAAGACTGTGGCTGATATGACCCCACTGGATATGAACTCGAACCAGACGTCTGTTGACGCTTATTATGGCGCCCTCGGGACTGTGCACTTTCCCCGTCCTGCTGACTCCTACTGTCTCTGTCTTTGCGCATCTCATTCAGAGTGTCTTCCGCCTTCATGGAAGTCTCCACCAACTCTGTAAAAACATGCATCTTGAACGCTGCCACTCGATCTATGATAGCCGGACTTAAATCCCCCTCAAACCACTTCGCCCAAAATTCATCAGTGAGCACAATCTCATGTGGAAATCGGGATAAGCTAGTGAACTCAACCTCATACTCGACTACTGTCATCGTCCCCTGAGTCAAGAAAAGGAAGTCCTCTCTGTACCGATCCCTCAATGTCGCGGGAAAGTATTTCTCCAGAAATACCTTCGTGAATGCCTCCCAAGTGCCTCCGACTGTAGTCCTAGCAAACCTCCACCACATGTGAGCACTCCCCCTAAGTTGGAAGGCAGCAAAAGAAACCCGCAACTCATCCTCCTCAATCTGTAGCGTGTCCAAGATCCTAGTGACCAGCTCCAGCCATTCAATGGCCACCGTGGGGTTAGGATCTTCAGAAAAGGTAGGAGGGTTCAGACGTCGAAACTCGCACATTGCGAACGTCGCCCTCGGTTCAGGTACACTCTCTCTCCCTACAGAGGCCTCAGCCAGCTACCGGATGGAGCCAACCATCTCACGCAATAGATCTCCGTCAACAGGTCCTTGGGGTGCATTAACATCCCCAACAACTGGGACTGGAATGTCCCTTCGGCCAAAACCACAGCCATGGCCTCGACCATGGTCTCGTCCTCCCCGTGTGGGCATTGCGTCTATAGGAAACAGACAAAACATAAGACGCAGCACATAACATAAACATAAATGCTAACCACATAAGCATGCTAACACATAGCCACATAGGTTCATGCTAAACAAAACCCCACATACCGTGGAGAACCAACAAAAACGATGTGTCAATCTGGACAACTTACTCAGACTCCCTACTACAAATCACGTTAGCTAAACGCATTTCTAACTTGGCTCCCAAGTTTTTTAATCCAAATGCCCAAAGGCAGGACTAATCAATCCCACAGTTCAACCCCCATGCTCACATATACACATCATTCACATACAACCCGCATGCTATCACATTCATGTTATCAAAACATCTAAACACATGTAGTCAAGCACACGCAATCAACCTCACACGGGATACACCCTCTTCCTACAGCTCTTAGGTATTTAAACCCAGAGTTCTGATACTAAGCTGTCACGCCCCATACTCTGCGTCACGTGAAACACCCACAAACAACCAACCCGAGAATATACTCTCAAATAAAACCATACATGTATTGTATATAATTGCCAAACGGTATATATTACACGGTTCTAACATTGGAAAAATATGTTACAACATACATGTAACAGAAAGAACAAAAAGGAAGACTACAGCTCTTCCACCTCACCGGCACACCAGATTAACCTGCGTGACCGGTACCTGAAAAATATTTCAAATCCCACACCGTGAGCCAAAGCTCAGCAAAAACTAGACAACACATGCAATATATGCTAAACATGGTAGGAAAACGAGGTGCAGTTTTAGACTCTCTTTCAAGCCTCAAAACAATTTGAAAACAGTTTTAGATCACGACTCACCAAAGCCAGAAAATAGTTTTATAATACAACTCGTACGAGTCCCAAAGATAACAGATATATATGCAACACATGAACATATATCAAAATGGCTCAGAGGCCTCGACAAGCTAACTCATGCAACCCATGCACTACACCTAACACACTATGAGCAACACACCCAACACATATCACTCCAGGACATCGTCTCCGTCCTTCAGAGTCACACGCGCTGTCTTTAAGATCACGTTCCATCCTTGAAACTATGCATATCATCCTAACAGATATCATGGCATAGTTAAAAAAAAAGCAGTAAAAACACAGACAAAGGTAACAACTATAGACTCTTGTCCATTACCCTAGTCCTGAACCACTTAAGGCCGGCTAGGTAATGGCAAGTTCTATACGGAGTTATGATAACATAAACAACGCTCGAGTGAGCTACCACCCGAGAAAAACCCATATTTTCCCTTATTTTGATTTTCCAAGCCTCAAACTCTCAAGCACCCACTATGATGCTTCAACACACACAAACTTACCGATTCTATATATTTAACACCCACGGACATACACGAGCCCAAAACATCAAGAACCACCAAACGAAAAACCTCAAAACCTGGTTCACCCAATCGAAAACAACCTAAAAATAATTTTAAACCAAAACCCAATCTTTAAATCGATTTTTCATGCATTTTTAAACGATAAAAACACACACGATTACACGTAGCACCCTTATAAGACATGAGAGTCTAGGATCCTACCTCAATGAGAGTCTCGATCCACTTGCAAAATTGAACTTCGCTGGAATAAAATTTCGTCCGGATGAATGCGTAGCCCACCGTGCCAATAATAAGGATCGGCAGTTTGATCGTCGAAAACTGAGCCCCGGGCCCCCGAAAAGTTAGAGAGAAGGCAGAGAGAAAATGGATGAAACTTAGTGGAGATGTTTTAAAAATATCTTTTGAAAACATCTAACTCCAGATATTTACAGGCCTCCAAAATATTTTTTTAAATTGTTTTTCGAAATTCGCACCGCAACACCCCACGGCCCCGGGAACCAGCCCCACATGCATATCTAATCTCAATCATGCATCAAAAGCATATAAAAACATGCTATCACATAAACACGAAAAGCGCGTCGAAAAACGCCGAAAAAGAAAATGGGTCAGGGTCTCACAATTAATATGAGTGCTTATGCTCATAATCTTAAAATAATTATTAGACACGTATATTTAGTATTTGTTATTTATTAAATGGTGCGATCTTTTACAGGATAATAATCTTGGAGAGTTTGATAACAGCATTATCTATATTGTGGATATTAATTATTGACGGAATCCACATCCTAAATAGGGATGGATGATATCTCCTTAAGGAAGCGTATAAATTTTTTATGTCAAACCCCGCATATGAATTTTCTAATCCGACATATCAAATAAGTTAAGCAGAATGATCTTAAGGAATTACGAAGAGATAGATTAAATATAATTGTCAGTAATTTAATTTAATCAATAGGTATCTGTAATCTTAATATAGAAGAGAATAATAAGCATTTAATAACGAGAGTTCGAATATTCGATTTTGAGAATAAAGTTGGGAGTACAATTACAATTCTTTAGTGGAATGAATTGTAATATATGTTTTTAGGAAATTTCTTCAGGGTTGAAGTAGGTTTTTCTATTACATTTGTAGGCCGTGTCTTATTTACACTTTAGGTCCCTGATGTAGCATATATATATACCCTCCACCATATATAGATGATAAACCCTCCAACATATATAAATGATATATTTGATATATCAGTTCTCATACATTCTAGGGTTTCCACGTATTGTGAAAATCAAGAAGAGAACAGATAGCCAGTTAGGGTTTTGGAAGACGAAGGATCTAAGCCCACTCTTAGTTCGTGTTTCGGCATTCGAGAATGTAGCAGAAGATCTAGTTTGGAGAAAAGATTGCCGGTTTGCCGCATTGATCTTCAGATTCAAGTTCAAGTGCTGAAAGCGAGATCAAACCAGAAGGATCTTGTAGGTGTAACTCTATTTCGGCTTGTGGGTGTACTGGGTTTCAGTTTTGAAAACTTAAATATCTAGGGTTTTTTCGTATCACGTTTTGCGATTTGTTTTTTATTCAATACGTATGCACTATCAATGTTTCCTGGGATCTCGATCATTTCAAGTGGTATCAGAGCTGTTTTTGATGCTACATATGGGTTGAAATTGCCCATATCTATTGATCTTTGCATATGGGGTTCGAGTAGATTGGAACTGTGCTAACATTTGTTATGTAGCGCTCTATCCTGGCTTTATGGTCATACGTGAATGTATATTTGATTGCATGAATGTATGTTGATTATTTAGTTTCCATGACGTTTGAATCGTGGTAAGATCGAATGTAAACTCCATTGAGGCATAGGAGCATATGTAATCATCACCCTTGTAGATTTGGATGTGAACTCCTAATATAGAGGCATAGGATCCTTGTGTCAGGGTTGTACACTAAAAATCATAGATTTTTTGGTTTTAGTATTTAATTTTATTCATTAATAAAATTATTTTTTCATTTTATGAGAATCTTAATGAGCAATATATGCATTTCATTATTTATTTGATGTTGCGTATGAGTGTCTTTTATTCTGCACAGTATTTAATCTGATGTGTAGAGTTCGGTTTACACACAAAAAACTAGATTATCAATTCTTGCAGAATATAAGTTTCAATTCATGGCTTAGATGGACTTGGACACACCATCGGTACGGCTGTAGTGCAGAGTTTTAGTAGATCTGTCATGGTTACGGAGAACAGATAATAGCGTCGCCTATTGTTCCGACTCGTTGTGTTTGTATACTTCGTATGTATTGAACAGGACCATGTTGGGGTAATTAATTTTATACTGACTATATAAATTAATTCATACCCCGTGGTTATTATGAGTGCTTATACTCTTAATCCCAAAATAATTAATTATTTACGTATATTTAATATTCATTATTTTGATTCATTAAAGAGTGCGATCTTTTACGGGTCTATGATCCTGGCGAGTTGGATAACGATATTAATTATATGGTAAATATTAATTATTAACAGAATTTGAAAAATCGGAATTGACGATACTCCCTTAAGGAAGCTTATAAGTTTTGATCGAGCGAAACTTGGCAGGTGAATTTAATTATCCAGCAGTCAAATAAGTTAAGTAGAAGGTCTTAAAAAATTTATTTAAGAAGCCGATTAAATATAATTGTCAATAATTTAATTTAATTGGCGGGTATCGATGATCTTAACATGGGAAGAATAAATAAGTATTTAATAACAGGAGCTTGAATATTTGATTTGAGAATATGACTTGGATTGCAATTATAATTCTTTAGTGGAATGAATTATAATTAATATTTTGTGAAATTGCTTTTGGAGTGAGGTGGGTTTTCATAATTACATTAAGAGCCAATACTACAATAATAGTCAATGATCTCGCTTAGAAAAATTAAAAGATCTTAGTTTTTCGTAAAACGTGATTTAAAAAAATAAGAAAGCCTTTTAATCTCGATTTAGTTAATAACCGAGATAGTATGTATTTTTATTGTAGCTTTACATCTCGGTTATTTTAAAATCGAGATGCATTCTAATGCTTTGTAATCTCGTTTATTTAATAACCGAGATGGTATGATTTGTTAAATCACTTTAAATTTCGGTTTTATAAAAATTCCGATGTTTTATTCCCAGATAAAATTTTCGCGGGAGATTCTTTTGGATAAATTTAAATCTAGAACCGAGATTGGTTGTTCCTTTTAAAATAACTTGAAATCACTCACACACGGCAGTTCCAAAAATTTCTTCCTTCAGTCCCGATACAGAGCAACTCTCTCGCAACCTAAATTGCGACTCCCTCTCCTTCTCTTCTTCTACACGCCGCCGCCGCCTCTCCATCGACCACCGCCACAGCCACAACCACAGAGGAGTGCATTTCCACCGACCACCGCCACATTGGCTTCCTCCGTTCGTTTCCAAGCGTCGTTGGAAGAAAAACTCACTCTCGTAACCCTAGCAAAATCTGTATTGGGGTGGCAGTGCATGGACTGATTTCTTTGGTATTTACTTCGTCTCCCGCAACCCAACTCTTGTGAATCTGTTCTCTTAATCATTTTCAAAATCGTAGCTAATCTTTGCTTCTTTTTCTTCCTGTTGGAATCTGTGAATTCATTGGCCATTGAATTCTAGAATTCCATAGCAGAATTCAATTGCAATTAAATTGGCCATTCAATTGGCAATTAAATCCTGGAAATCAATAGCCATAAGTGGCTACTGATTTCCCTGTAACCCCTCCATGATAGATGGCTTATATATGCTGTCAACCTCTACATGCTGTGGACAACTCGTTTTAGAAGGAAAGAAAGAAGAGACGAAACAGAGCAGAGAAGGAGAGTAGCAGACGGAAAAGCAACAGACAGAAGGTGAGAAAGGAGAGATACAGTTCTCAGGTTATAGTGCAAGCTGCAAGAGA
>JAOTRH010045177.1:0-19828 GCA_034768845.1 Heliamphora exappendiculata | reverse complement strand
TCAGACTCGGGACAGATGACCTGCATATTACAAGACTCGATGGTCCAATTCTTCACTTCCTTTGCAGCCGCATCGACAATGAGCTTGGTGCAGTCTGTTGGTGCATTAAAACCCATCTTGAAACAGTTTGGGTCAGTTATGTGAAGATTAACCATTCTCTCATTAAACAACGTCCCCATGTTAGTACCATGGAGCTTGTCGGCCCAATCTTCCTCTCGAAGCTTCTCATCTTTCTCTTCCCCTTCCATTGTCTTTTTCTCTTCTGAATCAGACAATTGATGGCCAAAAAAGATCTCCAACCCTGGCAGCTTTTGATTGGTTTCTTTGTCGATCCATGGCTCGAGGAAGCCGCAGTACTAAAAATCTTCCCCTTCCTTGACGAAGTACCCATTGAGCGTTCTAGTATAATTAGCCTTCCAGCCCCTCTTAGGCCCTTCCAGATCTTCTTTCGTTGGCTCATACCCAAGACCAAAATGGTGCAAAGTCGGCGATACCTGAATGGATTCTGGGATTCCCTCCAGCTTACGTCCTAATCCCATACCAGGGAAAAAGGACATTTTCCTCATCATCGTTACTGCCCGCGAGTTGATACACCTCTCTTTTTCATTCATCGGCATCTGAACATCCTGTGCGTCATCAAATTGGAAACCATTGAGTAATACATCATCTTCACTAAGCTGAACTTCCAACAGAGTTGTGCCCTCTCCTTCTCTCAGGGAATGAATGTTGTCCTCTTCGTGAATAGTCAAAATAGCCCAATTTCTAATCAGTTTTAGTTTCTTATGGAGAGTAGATGGTACAGCCTGGACACTTGGGTCATGCAGCCAGGGTCTACCCAACAACAAGTTAAAAGATGCCAGTACATCTAGTACATGAAACTCGATCGACGTTTTCAAGGGCACTATTGATATTGCAAATGACACAAGTCCCAGTACGTCCCTCCTTGTGTTGTCATAAGCCCAGACTCCTTGATTGCTCGATGTGAAGTGCTCCGTCTTTAGCCCTAAGTAGAGTGTTGTTCTGAGCAGACATACGTTCAAGGCAGACCCGTTATTGATAAGAGTCACAGGAACCCATCTGTTTAGGCACTTAACAGTAATATGCAGTAGTTTGTTGTGATTTCTTCCCTCTGCTAGCAGATCTTTATTAGAAAAAGAAATGGCTTTTGGTTCAATCGCCGGCAGGATAAGTCCAATCAGTTGCTCCGAGGTGGCCTCTATTGGAATGTTGGCTTTATTCAAAACCTTTAGCACAGCTTGTCTGTGTTTGTGCAAGGCCATCAGTAGCCCCAAATGCTGATGTTAGCTTGCGTCTTCTTTAACTGCTTCAACACCGCATCATCCTCTTCTTCATGTTCGTTTTCCTTCCCTTTTTCACTTGGTTGCCCCTTTTCCAACTAGGCTGGCTTGAAATGTCGCCCACTTCTGGTCAGATGTTCTATCCCCTCCTCGGGATTCAATAATCCTGTTATTGTGTCGCTGGTCTATTGCACTTCATTCACAAGTGGAGGGCTTTCGAATGCCCATAAATTACCTAAATCAGTGATTTCCATTCTTCTTCTTCTCTCCTCATCATCTTCGATGGCCCATTTATTATCAATCTCTTCCCATATGTCCTCTTCGATAAAGTCCACTTGCTAGTCCTGAGTGGGCCAAAAATCGGTCCACTCTGCCCCGTCGAACTTCAGCACAACTCTTCCTAGCCAATAAGATTGCCTTTCATCCACATATACCTCTTCCTCAAAAAGCTAGGGAAGGTGATGCCATCGAGCACGTGACCAAACCCATATGGTCGGGCTGAGTAATCCAAAGGCCAATCATTTTCTTCATTGTGCTCTTCTTCTTCTTCCAGTTGGATAGCTAGGAATGCTGTCTGATACCACCCCCAAGCACCGTCATTCCATTCCTCCATCTTGTCTCGACTACCTCTCACCACGATCAATGAACATGTTGTTTGATCCTCAGTTACTAAAACATGAGGGCGTGGTAGGTATGCTAAACAGATGTGCTGACTCGGGTCCTCTGATTCCCCTAGAGACATGTAATTTACCCCGGCTTGCCTTGGCATGATTTGGCAGTGGGTTAGTCGTGACATTCAATTTTGAGGTGGCAGATGGTGGCGGGATCACCTTGTTGTCAATGAGATTCTGGATCTCATGACGCAGCCTCATACATCTATCAGTCAAATGTCCGTGACCTTGGTGGAAGGCACAGTATTGAGAAGCATTAAATCTTAGTGGTAGGGGATCGGGTACAGGAATGGGGTCCAATGGCTTGATAAGCCCTTTCTTGACTAATCGACTCAGGGCAGTGGATACAGAAATGTTGAGGGGAGTGAAGACTCTCCTCGGCCTTTGTTGCTATTGATCGTTATCCGACTGATGGGTATTGTTGAATGGTTGAGCAAAAAAAGACGAATTTAGCAAGTGCACCTCGTTTGAACGAGACACGAGGTTTGTGGCAGCAGACTGATTTTGGTTATTTGTGGGGAAGGTCCTCCTGGGTTTTTGGTTGGGCTCGACTTTTTCAATATTCCCAGACTGGATTGCATCTTCTATCTGAACTCCGGCATCAAACAACTGCTCAAATGTGGAGAGTGGCTGCGTGATCAGTTAACACTTCAATGGGGACTATAGATTCTTCACTAATATCCTCACTTGTTCTTTCTCAGAGGGTTGCTTCATCATTTTAGCTGCTTTACCCCTCCATCAGGTCTGTAAATCAACAAAAGACTCTCGACTCTCCTGTCGAGTTATTTTGAGCTCTCTAGTGGTGACATCTAGCTGGGCATTGTAGTTGTATTAACTGACAAATGTCGTAGCTATGTCCTTCCAAGTTCTGGTCTTTGCTATATCGAGGGAGAGGAACCATTTCTCGACTGCCCTAGAAAGAGATCGGTGCAAGAGCTGGGCATTCAACTGGTCATCAATTTGCATTGGCGATAGGGTATCAACATACATTCAAAGATGAATTCAAGGATCTCTAATTCCGTCAAACTTCTCCATATCTGGCATTTTAAAAAAATTTGATAGCTTAGCGTCTGGGAACAAACATAGTCCTCCCACATCTAGCATGTACTCTTCAATTCCTTTGGCCTTTCTAAGGACCTTCTCCATCCGGTCAATCTTTTCAACCAATGCAAATTCTCTGGTCTGAGCAGTGTTTTCTTCCTCAACTATCACCTTACGAAGGACCCGTGGTGGTGGCAGAACAACTTGCGGTCTATCAGGGACCTGATTGTCATCCCAAAAGTCCTCGGCATTCTCATTTCTATCCTCCAGTTGTCCATTTACAATAGGTATACGGGCCTGAATTGTCCGAATTTGAGCCTGACATTGCACTTGAGATTGGGTCTGTTGTTCTACGGCCCTATGTATTTCAGCAATCACTCTCATCAGAGCTGTCGAGTTCACCTCATTCTTTTCCATTTCACTTGACTATTCAAATACTCTACAGAGTCTACCTGTCACTGATCTTTCCCAGACACGTGTTAACGGTACTTTTCTTGGCCTACTGGTAAACCCATAGAGAACTTGGATCCCAAAAGCAGATAACCAGTATTAGACACTTCTGGGGTAAACATTCTGACAACATATTAGTAAATATCTTGGATACCCCAAAATAGAAAATCATGAGCAGATAAACATGGAGACTGAAACAATGCCCCTGTCGAGCTCATGTTGGCAGCATAACAATAGGATGACTTGGGATGACAGCTAAGGAGAAGACTAACCAACTTCTAGAGGAAAGGTTTATCTAAACGGATAGTACTCCGTAGGAAAAATAGTTATAACCCTCAAGAGATCGGTTCAATCTAGATTTCTAGGAAAAGTGGGCAGCATAATGGTAGGAAAAAAGAACTAACTCTCACAGGTATGTCCAAGGATACCCTAAACAAAAGGCGAAATAGAAGCTAACAGTCCAGGAAGAACTTGAATGAGAGAAAAACTACCCTAAAGGCTTCAAAACGAAACACGGGCATGACCCCCGAGAAGAAAAACTATGATGTGAAAATCAAACATGGTGAGGAACAAAGCCCGGGTAAGAACCTGAAGGCGAAAAACTAATCTAATCAAGGGATAACATAAAACTCGGGCCGAACCTGAAAAAGAAACTAGCTTAAGCCCAATCAAACCAATCCTATCAATACGCAAACAGAACATACAATGAAGAAAACACGTAATCCTACTAGGGTAGGCAGCACCTAATGGGGGGTTCTAAGTTCACTGCATGCAAAAGGCAAGTTTTTGTCAATCGAACAGGGTACCTTCTTAATAGAGCTGGGTATATACCTCCCGTGCCTAGAGTGGGGTAGGACATGGTCAAATGGTACGCTCGAACTATTTTACTGCACCTATAAAAGCGCACAGTCAGTAAGGCTTGCCCGTCTTCCCAATATCGTCGAAACGGATAAACGAACAGGGCATCGGGTTGACCAGGTAGGGGGTTTGAAGAACAATGCATACGCATGCTAAAATTCAAATGAGAAATTCTTATTAAGAACTAATTATGTCTTCAAGTCTAGCCCTCTTATTTGATTTTATAAATCAGTCCCCAGCGGAGTCGCCAAAAAATACTGTGGCATTGGGCTTTAGGGGTTTTGGAAATGGTCAAAAATATGGGAATTCAAAGATATTTGAAGAATGTCTTTAACACCTTGAAAACCAATCTTTGAAAACCCATTTTATTCAAAATGGAGTCGCCACTTAGTTTTTTAGAAAAACTAAGAAAAATAAAAATGGCTACTGATCTTTAAAATGTTTAACCAGAGAAAGAGGGTTCGGGGGCTAAGGTACGAATCGGGGAAGGTGTTAGGCACCCCGTTCACCCAACCATAAGGTTGGTCTTTGCTAATCATCATTGGTTCTTTAATAGAATTTCTCAAATGCATGCAAATAAAGAAAATAGAGGCAAAAAGAGAACATCCAAAATCAAATATGAAAAATACATAACATACGTATATAGAATGCCAAATAAAACAAGTATCAAAAGAAAAATCCTAAATCCTACGGCATGTAATTTCTAACTAAATGATACATGGAACACACCCGCACACAATTTCATCAAAATGAACTAAACTATCAAAACTTGAATAAAAGAGTAAAACATGATAGAGGCTGTTAAAATTACCTAAACATGGATTTACAACAAAAGATAAATTAAACTATCCTAAACATGCTTTTAAATAAAGAAACTAAAACATGCACTAACATTAACATGATGAATTGGTAAGAGAAATAAGAAATACAAAATAAAGTATGCATATAAAATGATCCTAAAAGAAGGTTTATAAAGGAAACTTATGAAAAGAGTTTTAGAAAATGTTATACTAAAAAATGAAATTCTAACAATTTATATTTTTAAAAGAAAATAAAAACAAAAGAGAAGAGCATTAAACTAAAAGGTGAAAAACTAGTTTAAAAGACTTTTTATGATTTTTGGGTTTAACCAAATGAAGAAAAATAATACCAACATTAAAAAGAAAAAGAAAAGAACAAAAAAAAAGGGAAAGATAAAGCTAATAATAAAAAAAAGAAAAAAAAAGAGAATAAAATGCTAGGAAAGACAATTACACTAATGTTAAAAGAAAATAAAATAAAATTTGAAAATGAAAGCTAGCAAAGAAATATTAAATTAATGCTAGTAAAAGAAAAAGAGTATTAAATCAAAATTACAATAAAAGAAAATAGAATGTTATTAAAAGAAAGTTAGACTAACTAAAATTTAAAAAAATGAACACTAGGAGAAGAGCATTATAATAATGATCTTAAATGAACCTTAAACTAATATTAGAAGAAAAGAAAAGAAAGTAAAATGAGACATTAGCGTTAAAGAAAAGAAAAGAAAAAAAAAGAGATATTAAAAGAGAAATGAAGCTATATTATAAAAAAATAGAAAGGAATATTAGCATCAGAATAAAGGTTAACTAATATTAAAAGAAAAAAAAAGGAATAAGACATTAGCAAAAGAAACATTAAATTAACATTAAAAGGAGGATTAGCATTAAATGGGTACAATACTAACAATTACAACTATTTTTATGTAAGTGCTTATATTACAACGATATCGACATTGTTTAGTCGTATCGTCACGTTATGTTAGCACTAATTTGATAAGTAAATTAAAGAAAAAGACAATGTGATTAGTGTGAATGTGTAAACAAAAAAATTAATTAAAGTGACTAAGTTAAATGACGCAATATGATCAATAAACAAGTTTAACTACATAAATGCAGGAAATGCGTGAATTGAAATTGAATTTAACCCGATCACTCCAAAAGAGAGAAAATGGAGTTAGAAGGATCGGGGATCCAAACGAGGTACCTAGATTGTCGAGAAATCCTCAAGTCGGGGATTGTGCCTCGATGGTCTAATCCTCGGGTGATGATCCAAACAAGGCTTCAATGTAGGTGCTGGTAGGTTAGGATCTCGGTATTTCGGCAAGGCTTTAGCGTCGGGACTCAAAATTGCTCGGCGACTCGGCAGAACTTCTCTCTCAAAACCCCTCACTCAAATTTTGTCCTTGAAAACGTACCAGAGGTACAGTATTTATAGAGTTCATCAACCAATGAGGTGCTGCCACATTTTAGGACATGTTAGGCCATTTAGAGTTGGCGGTCGCCATAATGTAAGTTGGCGGTCGCCATGTTTTTGAAGGGTTCCACAAAGTTCTATGGCAGCCGCTACAATACAAGTTGGCGGTCGCCAGGTTAGAGGTGGCGGTCACCACTTTTGGCTAGGGTTTCCAAGAGATTCTATTGGCGGTCGCCACATTGAACGTGGCGGTCGCCACATTGAACGTGGCGGTCGCCTTACTTGGACAGCAAGTTTCGATGGTTCGATAAAATTTCTTTGGTTTGAAGGTTTTGAGTTCAAATACCGAGCTTGGATCACTTTTCGAGGATCGAACTGAAGTACCGTTCTACCTGTTTACATCATCGGATTCACCTAAGATTAAGCAGGGTCAAATTGGGGTGTCTACAGACTATGTGAGCACCTGTAAGGAGTCTCAAAACCAATTCCCATGCACCACAATCGCCATGGATACGGACTGGGGTACAAGCCAGAGTTGGAAGAACTAAAGATGGGAAAGAGGGGAAGACTAATCAAAAGTTGCCAGGGCTGAAATCTTTTTTGACCAGCAGTTGTTTGACAGTCAGGAAGAAGTAGAGATATTGAAAATGGGATTCACTAAAAAATTGCCGACAAACTAGGTTGTTCATTGTGAAGGGGTAGATTTGGGTTCTTTCTTCGATGAAAGATGGTCCGAGTGCGTATAGGTAACAAAGAAGAAGAGGACGTGCTAATGATGGATGGTGACATGCCAATGGATTACACCGTACTTATCATGGATGCTGCTAAAATGAAAAAGAGTCAGCCCTTTGAGTCTTTTCATATGCATGACGTGAAAAGTGAGTGGAAATTCGATTCTGTTGGGTCCGTTTTGATCGAGTCTATAAACAGTTCGTACGATGACAAATCTATCGGGAATGCACCTGTTGGCATCCCGAGTCCCTTTCTATTTCGAGTCCAAAATTGTTACCCATGTTGAAATCAATGAAATGAATTCGGATTTTGCTTAATTTGTTGTGTCTCAAATATTTTGCATAGATTCTGAAAATTTTAATGAATTCGAGGGGAATATTGCCCAAGAATAAAAACTTTTAATTGAAAAGGAAGAAGAAATATGAGTTAAACCCGTAATGGAAGAAACTATTTTAATAAATCTTATTAATGAAAAGGATCCGTAGATAGTTTAGGTTGGTTCTGCGCTTTCTTCGGAAGAATATGAGCAATTAACCCTTTTATTAAAAGAATTTAAAGATGTTTTGGCATGGTCCTATGAAAATATGCCTGAAATTGACCCTGATATCGTACAACACCAAATCCCTCTCTATCCCGACGCTAAGCCTGTCAAGAAGAAACTCAGGAGGACATGAGGAGCTTTCTAGGGAAAATTCAGTTTATCAGTCGATTTATAGCTAAGCTGACCATGACCGATGAACCCATGTTCCGACTCTTGAAGAAAGTGACTAATTTTTTATGGGATCAACAGTGCCAGGATGGTTTCGATGCTATACGACAGTACTTACAAGACCCTCCATGTAGCGACCAGGACCTTTGTTATTTTCTTGCTAATTTACAAAAAAGTGTATGTCATGATCTGTGGAGGTGTTTGGGAACATAAACCATGCATGAAGGTTTATTCTTAAGTTTGTGTGTGTTCGTTTGTGATAGTTAAAGGTGGAATTTTGTAGAGAAACGTAATTGGACGACATATTGTGTTCGTACAGTTCAATTACAACCTTAATAAGTAGGAAGTACAGCCCAAGCTTTAACCGCTCGAGTAGTGGATGACCGCTCGAGCAGTGAGGTGGCAGAGAGTTTTCTTGAGTGTGACCGCTCCAGCGGTGGGGGCCCGCTTGAGCGGAGCATTGCGGATCTATTTTTTTTAAAAATAAGGGCGTGGATCTTCTTTTCTCATTTTCCTCCTTATGTCTCTCTCTCTAAAGCAAGGGTGAGTGTTAGGGTTTTGGTTTGAGAGGTAGTAGAGACTCGTTTGGCATCTTGAGGTGGATTTCTTTGCCATCCTCTCGATGGTTTAACCGTTGAAGACTCGATCTTAACCTTGGAGACATTGTTCTCACCACATGGTTGGATATTCAAACGATTGGAGCATATTCGAGGCCTTTTCTTTCGGATCTAGCATTAAAAGGTAAGATCCAAGACTTTCCTTGAATATTTAAATGATGTGTCGTATTTTCTAATTTATGAACATAAAGACCCAAAATTTGTGATTTTCGAAACCCTAAGTTTGTGATTGATGATAATGAGGGTTGAATCTTGGATTTATGAAGGATTTAGCATTAATCTATCTTGACATTGTTCTATCTTGTGATTGGGATGAAAAATAAGAAATTAGGGTTTTTATTTTTGGGATTAAACCATGGATATTGAGGCTTTTGGGTTTAAGGGTGTTATATAGTGAAATTGATGTAATTGGTGGATAGATTGAGGGTTATCATCACCTATTGTGAATTTAATTTTACAATTCATGTGACGTATAGTGATATCAAGTCAATGGTGGGTTTTATTGAGTAAACAAAATCGATACGTTTGTGAATTTGAAACCACTCGATGATTAATTCAATTTTAAGCCAAGAATAATGGAATTATGTAATGAAATGGGTTAGTGAGAGGAACCATTTGGGTTGGACTCACATGTGTGTGTTGTGTTGCGACTTGTGGTAAAAGGACCGGTTTTCAAATTATTTAAAGTTGGGCACGAGTTGCTCCTCAGTGAAAGTCCAGAAAACTGCGCAGATTGGGTTCTCTGTCTGCTGGTTAGTAACCGGGAAAGGACGTATTCGGGTTCTCTGCCTGCTGGCTGATGATCGGGAAAGGACGTAGTTGGGTTCTCTACCCACTGACTAGTGACTGGGAAAATACGTTAGTCGTGTCGGGGTATAGAATGTACCATTACTTCACGGAGCCAGTGTGGCCTAGTTGAGTGTAACGTTACGAGGGTCTATACGCTCGTCCGATGTCGGTGCCTATGTTATGAGCCATGAATTGGTAAAATATGAAATACGTTGGCAAAGCGTGGGTATACGCGTGTGTTATACATAATTGGGTTGGTAAAACCTTAACTTGGAAATATAATGAAATGGTAATGTGTATAGGGATCAATGAAGAATAGTAAAATTTATGAATGAATGGTAAAGGACAAATAAGTTGGGTTTGGGGCCTATAAAGATGCTTATCTAAATGGGTATGATAGGGAAATATGGGATAAAAATCTTTTTATATGAAACCCGGTTATGCATGGGAAACCTATTTTAAACAAATGTTGTGATGTAATTAAATCTATTTCTACATCTTGCACAACCATCTTCGCATTTCATGCATGTATTCAATTGTAGTCTTGTTCCTACGAGTTTCGGCTCACGTTATTTAACAACATTTCAGGTAATGGTGGAAAGAAGGTCGTGGAGTAAGGCCAACGATCGATGTCTTTTGGGAAAAGTAAATAGGATTACATTATTTCTTTGAATAGTTAATTTCAGAGAAGTGAAGGTATATAGATGTAACTATGTATTATCTATGTATCAAAATACTGTTGTTGTAAGAACTTAGGGTTTCACGATCATATGATGCATGCATGTGAGGACGTTATATCCGATTGAGTTTGATGCTTTGGATCCCTTAAGGTGTGGTTTTGGCAGAAATGTTTAGTTTGTAATGAATGTTAATTTTATTCTCAATTGCATATTTTCTTTCCTTGGTTTTGTCCTTTCAAAACAGGTTTAAGAAAATCAATTATTTGAATCAATTTTTCAAGAATTTAAGTGTTCTTCACAATTTTTAAGCAAAGACCCTCGGGTGTGACACCGCTCCAGCAGTGGAGTGTCCACTCGAGCGATCTTGCAGGATTTCAATGTTAAAAATTATTTTGGAACCAAGTTTCTTATAAATGAAATCATAATATAAATGGGTTTTTAAAAGCATAGTTTTCAAAAAAAAGGGGGGGAGGGGGGGGGGGGTTTCCACATCTATTTGGTTTCGAAAACATGTTCGAACTGTATTACAATGGGACAGGGGCGCTACACTCCAGTCTTGTCACCAATAGAACCCGATAATCTTTTGATATTGTATTTGTCTGTGGCTTATTCAAAAATAGGATGTATGCATGCTCAAGAAGATAAAGCCAAGGTAGAAAGAGCTGTCTACTACCTAAGTAAAAAGATGACAGAATGCGAACACTAGTATACGCCTTTGGAAAAGACTTGTTGAGTGCTAGTTTGGACATCCAGAAAATTACTCCATTACATGTTAGCATGCCAAGTTGTTCTGATCTCAAGGATAGACCCGCTCAAATATCTCTTCGAGAAGCCAGCATTGACAGAAAAGTTAACCTGGTGGTTGCTGATGCTAGCCGAGTTTGATTTGCAGTATGTCACGAGAAAATCAGTGAAAAGGAGAACCATTGTAGAGTTCTTGGCCGACCATCCTATTGAAGGAGAAGAAGAGCCCGAGTTTGAGTTTCCCGATGAAAAAGTGTTGAAAATTGAAAAAAATCTGTGGACCCTATACTTAAACGGAGTTTCGAACCAATATAGGTACGGGATAGAGATACCTTTGATTACTCTCGACGATTTCCATATTCCTTTGGCTTATAAGTTGAGTTTTGAGGATACCAACAATCAGGATGAGTATGAAGCTTGCTTAACGGGATTAGAAGCAGCCTTAGAACTAGGGGCGAGAAAGTTGAAAGTTATAGGGGACTCAATTTTGGTCATCTCCCAAGCAAAAGGAGAATGGAAAGTTAAGGAAGAAAGGTTGATCCAGTACCATCGAGAGCTCGAAATAGTGATCCCTTATTTTGATAATGTGGTATTTACTCATGTCTCAAGACTACATAATAAGTTTACTGACGCTTTTAGCTACTCTGGTATCAATGATAGACATGCCGCGCGGAGTAAGGATGAGACCCTTGGAGATTCAACAAAGAGATACACCTACAATCGGTAATATTGTCGCTACCCAAGAAGTCAATGAATGACTACCCTGGTATCATGAAATTTGGAATTTCATTGAGAAGGGAGAGTATCCTAGTTGAGCCAGCAAGAAGGATCAAAGAGCTATCAGGAGACTCGCCACGCAGTTTGTGATCTGTGAGGGGAGACCATACAAGAGAGGATATCTGGAAGTTAATAAACTATGTGAAAGAAGGAAACGAGTTGATGAGAGAAGTTCACAGAGAACTTTGCGAACCTCACATGAGTGGCATGATGCTGGCTACGAGGATCCTGCGCCAAGGATTCTTTCGAATGATGATGGAAACAAATTGTCACTAGTTTATTTGAAGATACCAAAAATGTCAAGTTCACGTGAACCTCATGTATGTGCCACCATCTCAGCTTTGTACCATGACATCACCTTGGCCATTCTCACTTTGAGGGATTGACGTGATAGGAAGGATCACACTCAAGGGCTCAAACAGATATTAAATCCTTATAGCAGTTGACTACTTCACGAAGTGGGTCGAAACTGCCTCTTACTCTGTCCTAAAAGCCACCCAGGTAGCCAAGTTCATTAAGGAGAATCTTATATTTCTGTATGGGGTCCTACACGAGATAATTTCTAATAATGGTTCTCACCTCCAAGGTGAAATTTTTGGATCTCTTGGAGGAGTACTGAATCACCGCTTATAAGTCTTCCATGTATAGACCACAAATAAATGAACCTGTGGAAGCTACCAACAAAAACGTAAAGAAAGATTTTGCAAAAAAACAATATAGGGAAGTAGAGATTGGCCGGAGAAGTTGCCATTCTCATTTTGGGGATACCGAACGTCAATCGAGACCTCCACCGAAGCAACACCAAATGCATTGGTTTGTGGATGGAAGCAGTCCAACCCAAAGAGCTGGAGATTCCGTCCTTAAGGATTATAGCTTAAAGTAGTATTCCCGAATTGGATTGGAAGAGGGATAGGTTTAAAGAGTTACTTTTGTTCGATGAAAGGAGACTCAGAGAATTATGCAAGGGTATCAGAGGAGAATATCTTGAACATTTAATAGGAAGGTTAAGTCTCGAAATTTGAAAGAAGGTGATTTGGTTCTTAGCCCTGATCTTCGATCCAAGGGATAAGGTCAAACCTAATTGGGTCAAGCCTTATCTTATCAAAACCCTGATAGATCTGGATGGGAATGTATTTTCTACATCAATCAACTCGACCAGCTCAAAAAGTTCTACCTGTAACAACCCAATTTGTAACGACTCGTGTAATGACCTAGTTCAAACCCTAGTATTAGTGATGGTAAGCCGACAAGATCTTAGGTCACTAGAAGATCAAAAATCTTAATTCCACCCGAAACTCTAATTTGATCTGAAAATCCTAAAAAGACTCAATACTCAAGAGGTAAAACTTTAATAGTCAGATAAGGCTCCCAATATCCTAAATTAAGTAAATAACATGAAATATTAAATTAAAAATAAAAAAATCTCATAATTAGGGTAAAATGACCATTTTACCCCTAGTATAACAAAAAAAATTTAAAACCTAAATTTTGATACATGGACACTCGAAATCAAATATTTAAATACAATTAAGTAAAAAGGACAAAATAAAATCAAAAAATTACAAAACTGCTCCAATTGGCCGGCCACAGTAGAGTTTGTGCCCAAAAAGTGACTTTTTACAATTTTTAAGCTCAAAAATGAGAAAAATTGTACAAATCACGCATTATTATGACCCAAGACTTTTAAACAAATAATATACATAATGATATAATAATATAGGCTAACAATAGCAAACAAATCATTATTAAAATTTTTACACACTAAAATAACTTAAAAAGTCAAATCTTGTCAAACTAGCTTAATTTGACTTAAAAAACTACACCTATTTAATCAATTGCTATAAAAATTATAATAATTCATGGGAATACTAAGATTTTGAGCCCTCCCCAAACAGCCCCAGCCAACTTCCCACCTACAAATTCTAAAATGAAATTTCTTAATTAGAGCAACAAATGGCATGCAACCAATAGAAACTGAAGAAATTCAAATTAAAGCCTAAACCCTCATAATTGTTCCCACTAACTTTACTCCTATAAAACAAGACCCAAGCCACTCCTTCTTCTTCTCATTTTCATCCAAGAGGGAGAGAAATCAAAAACTTTTAGAGTTCTTGGGGTGTTCTTCAAGTTTAAGAGAAAAAAGAAGGAAAAAGAAGAAGAAAAAGGAGAAGGAGTCCACGAGAATCACGGAGAAACCTTTAAATCCAAGTCCTAGCCTACCTTCCATCAGCATCTACACTTTTAAGGTTAGTAAACCTCTATACTTTTTGTTCAAACTCACCCAAGATCTCCCTTAACTCATTTCTTTAAACACATCTAAGAACAAGAATAAAAAACGAATAAAAAAGGTATTGTAATGAAGAAATAGGGATTGTTTATACTTTATATGATATTAGGTGTGGTTGCATGTTATTATTTTTGAGTTTGCCAACTTACATGAGTTTTGGAACTATGATGTTTATGTGTAAAACACATGCATACATAGAAATAGGATCAAATCCTGATATACCATGAGCTAGGAGACTAAAACCCTTAAAAGGCCTGATTTTTGGGCTATTTTGACTTTCTTCCCCGAACATTGAATTACCATAAAAAAATATAAAAAAATGATTTGAGTGTAATTTTTATGTCCAAACCTAGGTTTTCATGTTATCTTTCATAAACAATTGGTTTGACTTGATTTCATTGAGTAGAACTCGAGATATGCCATTTTTACTAAAGTGTGTCAAGTTTTGACCACCTAGCATTAAAGACCTAAAACCTTAGTTTAGAATGAGATTTGAGCTTAGGTCAAAACATAAAAGTTGTAGAAACCATGTATATATTTTTGTCCACCAAAACAGATCCCACAATATTGAGATTTTGTAGGCCAAAACATACCTCAAAGTCACTGTTGTGGATCTGTGAATGATAGAGCTCTTTGTCATAATGTTTTGTATGACCAGAAATCCATATTTGTAGTGACCAAATCCAAAGGTGGTTTTTATAAAACGTGTAGGTAACATATTGAACTATTTACTGTCCACAAATCAGACCTAGATACCCATGGTAGGTCCATAAAACCAATTTTAAACTCTCTTTTGTAACCAGATTTTGGTGTGTATTTTGTAGCTGACTAAACCCATTTCATAAATTAGCCTATATCTCTAACTTGCTTCAAATAACTACCCTTAGCACTATTCATGAAACGTGTAGGGGAAATATTTTACTAGAGCAAATCTAAAAATCAGACATGTAGAACTTGAATTGATGGCCCAAAATCGAGACCAACTGAAGCATATTTTTTGTACTTTTCTCCGTAAAGTGCTGAACTATTTTTTCTAAAATAAAATTTATCACCTATTTGCCTTAGGATATGACCTTAGTGTTATACATATGAGTTGTAGAAAATATTTTTATTTAAGTGGTGTCTAAAAATCAAAACTTAACTCAAAGTCTAGGTACCCCAAAACACTGTTCTTCTTTTTAAATTGACACTTGAAAGTTGGCCCTTTAGTTGTTAAGTGCATGATTGAATATGTCTTGTTGTGGGACTTGAAGTATATGTTTTATTTTTTTAAATTAGATGATTAATGTTTAAAAATAATTATATGATGATTAGAATCTATGCTATAAGGTTTGAACCAAGTCTTGAAACTTTTAACTTATGCTTCATATGCTTGTACTGAGTGCTTTAATGCATGTACCTTATGCTTTAAAGACTTGTACTTTATCCTATGTTGGTTTGTACGTCTTGCCATATTTAGTTCCATACCATATTATTGTGGGTTACATCCTATACCTTAGGTCTGGTTATTTTGTACCTCAACTATATTTGTTGGGTATAAGTCCCTTTGATTCCATTACTTCTTAAGTTATGGTTATATTATGGAAGTGGTGTTGACACGGGAAAATTGGGTAATTTCGGAGAGAGCCTAATTCGGCGGACTCAATTCCACTAAGGTGGTAATTTCGGAGAGAGTCTAATTATGGCAGACCTAAATCCCATTGCCATGGTGTTTTGAAGGGTAATTTGAAGAGAGCCCAATAGTGGTGGTTCTAAGCCTCTCATCTTGGTACTTTGAATAATGTGCAGTGTCTCTTGAAATTCCTAATTGTTACTTAGACTTTAAGTTGACACCAGCAAAGGCATCACGAGTCTTAAGGTGAGACAAACCAATTTATTTTATATTTATTAATCTTTGAGCATTGGATTTTGGTGGCTCGGAGGGTGGCCCGGACCCCACACCGTTGCCATTGAGTAAAATAGTTGTGGCATGAAGTCTAGGCGAAATATTTACTATTCGCAACGAGACACGGTGATGGCTTTTGTGATCAACTCTCATAAAGTATACTCTAGAAATCCCCAGCGTGGAATTTGTGTTATGATTCTGGTTATATGTCGTGTTGGCATTTCATAATTGCATATTTACTCACATATCTGCTTATCATGCTACAATTGTTAAATTTGTCTGTCTTCTTGACCTTAAAATATATTGAGTGTTAAATGGTATGTGTTGTGGAATATTTTATCATGAGATTAGTTAGAGGGTTTAGAGTGTTTCCTACTGGGCTTTACCTCATGCCATTCGTGCCATAGGTGAGGAAGAGAAGTTCTTGGAGGAAGTTGCCCCTGAAGAAGAAGAAAATTTTGAAGAACAAGGTGAGTGGCAGGAGCCAGTGGACCCCGACAATGCTTGCTGAAGATTCGAATATTCTCCTTTTGTTCTTTTTGTTCAGTTTCCTTGTGCTTATTTTAATTTTTGAAATTTCTTGATGAAACTGTAAACGTTATGTAATTTTGATCAGCCTGGAACTCTTAATGATGTAATATTTATCATATGTAACTATGAATGAATTACTAGAATATTTCATTTAATTATATTTATGTACTTCCCGACGAGCATGAAAGACGGGGCGTCACAATTGGTATCAGAGCCTCGATTTAGTATGTTAGGGTTGATATACTGAAAACTATATTTTTAGTACTTAATTTTATTTTAATAAAAGTAATTTTTCATTTTATGAGCAATGTATGTATGTATCGTTTCTTTAATGTTGTGCATGGATGTTCGATATTCTGTATAGTATTTAATATGGTTTGTAGAGTACGACTTGCACACAGAAGATCAGATTTTAGGTTCTTGCAGAATATAAATTTTATGTTCACAGTTTAGATGGAAATGGACATACCATTAGTACAATTGTAGCGTACTAATGTTTACATGGAACAAATAATAGCGTCGTCTAATATTTCGACCTGTCTTGATTACATGGAACAGATAATAGCGTCGTCTAATATTTTGACTCTATGTACTAGTACACTTTGTGTGTATTGAACAGGACATTTGGGGTAATTAATTTTATACTAACTATATAAATTAATTTACACCATAAGGTTATTATCAATAGTGCTTATCCTCTTAAGCCTGAAATAATTATTGATTTGCGTATATTTAATAATCGTTGTTTTGATTCATTAGAGGATGCGATCTTATATGGGTCTATATTCTCGGTGAGTTGGATAGCGATATTATTTATATGACGAATATTAATTATTGACAGAATTCACATCCCGAAAGATTGGGATTGACAATACTCTTTTAAGAAAGTTTATAAGTTTTGACCGGGTCAAATCTTGTGGGTGAATTTGATTATTCGGCGGTTAAATAAGTTAAGTGAAAGGGCTTAAGGAATATCAAGATGATGAATAAATTAAATTATCAAAAATTAAATTTAATTGGCGGGTATCAAGAATCTTAACGCGGGGAGAAATAGTAACCATTTAATAACAGAAGCTCAATGTAAGGTCTTCAGATTATGGGTCAGAGTGCAATTATAGTTCTTTAGTGGTGTGAACTGTAATTCAGTATTTTATAAAAATTACAGAAATCATTGTATCTTTCCATAATTGCAGAAACCGCTAGTAGGTATATATATTCCACTAGAAGTCTTACTCATAATTACTCTCCAGATCCCTACTGTAACCCTATATATATGCGGGTAGGCTAAACTAATTTTATATAATCATATATCATATCTTGTCTCACAAGACTAAAGATATCTTGGTTCTGTCAGTACGAATTCTCGATAGTTCGTAGCCCACAATACGTTCGAGAATCGCGTAAGGCAATACAGTAGAAGATTTGACAGGAGCTTTAACTCCGAATCAAATCGTAGTTGAAGAATCGATCGACAAAAGGTATTCTTCTAAATTAACTTTGGCTGCATGGATTTTATTTTGATCGTTCGTCATCAAAAGTTTAAACTGGGACCTGTTTCGGCGTTTGTCTGTCTAATTATTTTTTTATCAAAAATCGTTTGCAAAAACAATGATCTTTGCAGTTTTACCTCCAACAATTGGTATCAGAGCCTTTTTGTTTTTTATTTACGGTTATCGAGGTCGGTTAATTTTAGAACTTTTGCTAACTTTATTTTGCATGTGTTCTAATCCTTATTTTATGATCATCATTTATTTTCATGTTTGATTGAATACGTTGATGATAATTTTTTTTTTTTTTAACCACGATGGTTGATCGTGCTGGATTGATTGTGAACTCTATGGAGGTATATGATCAATGTAAATTTTTTATTTATTTTATGTAATAAAAATAAAATAAAATAAAGAACGAATAACACGACGACGGCGAACTGTTTTGGCAAACTGTTTATGAGCAGCAAACTGTTTCGCCTTCAGTGCAGTTTTACAAACAGTGGCACAGTGAGCGCCTAATCGCAGTAGTGATTTCCAAAAATCCATCCGCCGGTTTGCCAAATGCTGCCTTAAGCAAGCGGCAATTCCAGGCGCAAATTGTTCCGATTTCCAAGAGGGCAAACAAGCTGTTTCAGTGAAGCAATTCCCAGCAAGCTGTTTCGACAATAAGCTATTTTGGTAAAAAGCTGAGCCAAACACGCGAACACCAAACAGGCGCAAAATTCGACGAAAATCAAGCAGCCAGTGAAGCAATGTTCTCCAGGCGCCATACACGGCGCTATTTTCTAGGCGGCAATCTCAAAGCAGCATTTCCAAAAGGCCTGTGACGCAAGTATATTTCAACTACACAGCAGCGCCCATTCACAGGCCGCCTGTTTTCCCGAAGCTGCCTTAGCAGCAGGCGTTTTTTCCAAGCTGTTTCGATGGCTTTTTGATTGAAAAAGGCTATTCAGCAAATCAGTTTTTCTAAATAGCAAGCGGTTGGCTGCTGTTTTTAATCACAGCAGCGATTTTCCAGGTGGATGCAGCACAATTCCAGCGCAAATCCTGAAATTGTTTCAGCGCATATTCCCAAACAATTTCCATATACTGTTTGATGCAATATCCCATAAAAAGGGCCAGCGGTTTTCCCGGGGCTATTTTGGTAAAAAGAAGGCAGCTTTGGCAGTGGTTTTTCAGAAGAAAAAAAAGGCAGCAGTTTCCTAATCAAATAGGTGCTGCGGTGCTGTTTTTCTGAAATTCTCCATATCTTTTTGTTTGAAATTGCGCCACAACCGGGATATCATGATGCAACCAGTTGTGGTGGATTTACGCAGCAACTGAGAAATTATGATGCAATCAGGATACAGTAAGTTGATTCATAAAATGATTAGTAAAACTTATCCTTTTAAAAAGGAGACTGAAACTCTTTAGAGTTTTTATTCGATCATAAAATCGGAATATTTATCTTGTATTTAATTTTTTTATTAATTGCGTGGATGATATATATTGATTTTATTTATTCTGTTAATTTAATTAATTCGAATATTCAGTTTTAATTAAAATATTTTATAATAAAAAATAAAATTAAAATTTTTAATTAATCAATTTTAATTAAATGAAAAAACTTTAAATATTTTATTTTTTACAAAATATCACATTTAAGATGATTTTTTTAAAAATTAAATATCTTAGAAAAACGTGAGAATTAATTTCGGATTTTGTATTATTTAAATGAAAAAATATTTAATCGAAATGAATTATTATTTTTCAAAAAATATAAAATAGAAAAATAAAATAAATAAATGCCTTTAATCACTACGTTAGTTGAAAAATTAAAGAAAAAGCTGTGCATTTATTAAATTTTATTTGTTATGCATTTAAACATGAAAATATGGTTGAATAAATCAGAATCTTTACAATTTTGTACACGGAAAGATACTTGATTCTTTCAGATTGTGTGACTTTCGAAAGTAATAAATTTATTTTAATTAAATAGATTTTTATAACCCTAAAAAATATTTTAAAAATCTAAGTGGAATAGAAAATTTATTCACAGATAAATCCCGCGGTCTC
>JAOTRH010045166.1:0-19828 GCA_034768845.1 Heliamphora exappendiculata | reverse complement strand
ATGTTGTAGTTGGCGGCCGCCACTTTTGGCTAGGGTTTTCAAGAGGTTCTATTGACGGCCTCCACAATGAACATGGCAGTCGCCACTTCTGACAATGACTTAGGCAACAAGTTATCGATGGTTTGGTACAATTTCATTGGTTTCGAAGATTTTTGATGACTGGGTTCAAATACCGAGCTTGGATCAACTCCCGAGAATCGTACTGAGACACTATTCCTCCTATTTTCATCATTGGATTCGCCTAAGATTAGGCGGGGTCAAATTGGGGTGTCTACACCATATGATGTAGAATGTGCATCTCTGGTTTGAGTGAGTTAGCCTCTAAGGGCTTAGTGGGGTTAATATCGTCATTTTTAAAAATGCTTTTCACAACCTCAGAAAAAGAAAATCTTTCAAAGTCAAGGGGTTTTTTGTTACAGGGAACACAAATCTCACCTCCAAGAATACTGAGTATTTCATTTAGGGATGAAGGAGTCAAGTGAATATCAACACCATTCACCTAAGTAGTGATGGTGGTGGTTGGAATGAGTGAGATGTGAGGTTCTTTGATTTGCAAAAATCTCTCCCACTCGAGGCTAAAAAAGAGATCATTGAATCTCATTTTTATGAAGTCAAAAAAAGCAAAATCTATGCTACGTCCGGGAATGACTTTTTGATTCACAAAGGAAGCAAAATAAAGTTGACAGATTTTGAGAGTTTTGAAGTTGATTACCTCAGTCATTGTAACCAATTCCGGTGCCGTCGTTGTCGCCGCTGTGAAGGATGTTTTCTTCTTCTTCGATGCTTTAGGGTTTGACGAACATCCTTCGCCAGATCGTTTCACGCCTTTTCCATCATCCTCGGAGGCATTGTGTTCGATTTTGGGGAAGAATCAAAAAGAGAATGAGGGTGAAGATGAAGGGTTGACACGATTTTTGAAAGAGAAAAATCGTGAAAGTTAAACAGTTTTATAGAAAGAGAGGGAAACGATGTGATGTTTGGGCACCGACGCCTCTATATATAGGCATAAAGATTTGTGTCGACACATTTTTAGAAGGTGTCGACACTTTCGGCTGTTTTGGGTCGACACGATTGATCTTTGTGTCGACACAAATTTACCGAGAGTTAGGGAGCGAATTTGAGTCGACACTATATAAAAAGGGGTCGACGCTTTTCTTCGCAGTGCCACTTTTATACAGTTTTGAGTCAACTCAGCACACAGTTGTGTTGACATTTTTTTAAGTGGTGTCGACACATTTTCACACATTAATGAAGAATGTAAAAAGTTTTGAAACGTATTGAAAAAGGCATAGTTAATATGGCATATTAATCATGAATTAGGAGCACATAACATATCAAGTTCTTTTCTAATATAGCATATTCTTTCTTCATTTAAAGGTTTTGTAAAAATGTCAGCTAATTGATAATCTGTGCTTATGAATTCGAGTTCGATATTACCTTTTCGTACATGATCTCGTATAAAATGATGTCAAATTTTTATATGCTTGGTTCTTGAGTGTTGTATTGGTTCTTATATATATTAATTATACTTTTGTTACCACATTTTATAGGGATGTGATCTAAATAAAAATTATAGTCCTCTAATTGTTGTGTTATCCAAAGAACTTGTGCACAACAGCTTCCAGCTGCAATGTACTCAGTCTCGGCTGTAAACAAGGCCACTAAGTTTTGTTTCTTGCTAAACTAAGAGATTAGTGAGTGTCCTAGGAATTGACAAGTTTCACTTGTACTTTTTCTATCTACTTTGCATCTGAAAAAATTAACATCGGAATAACCAAATAACTCAAAGGCTATTTCTCTAGGATAGGATAATCCTAAGTTTTGTGTATCTAAGAGGTATTTAAAGATGCGCTTAATGGCGGTCACATGTGATTCTTTAGGATTAGATTAAAATCTAGCACGCATGCAAACACTAAACATGATATCCAGTCTACTAGCAATAAGGTAACGTAGAGATCCGATCATACATTTATAACTTTTTTCATCTATTGCTATGCCATCTTTATCCTTGTCAAGCTTTGTTGTATGACACATTGGAGTTCCCATAGATTTTTCTTTCAGCATGTCAAACCTCTTCAATATGTTCCTTGTGTACTTTGCTTGATTAATGTAAATTCCCTCTTGAGTTTGTTTAATTTGGAATCTAAGGAAATAATTGAGCTCACCCATCATGCTCATCTCGAATTCTCCCTGCATACACTTAGTAAAGTCCTTGCAATGAGATTCGTTAGTTGAACAAAAAATAATGTCGTCTACATAAATTTGGACAACTAGCATATTATTTTTTTGAGACTTGATGAAAAGAGTGGTATTAATTTTTTTTCTTAAAAACTCATTTTCAATCAAGAATTTACTTAGCCTTTCATACCATGTTCTAGGTGCTTGCTTTAAACCATAAAGAGACTTGGTAAGTTTGTAAACATGATTTGAAAATTTTGAATTTTCAAAGTCAATAGGTTGTTTCACAAAAATTTTCTCCAAAATAAAACAATTTAAAAAAGTACTTTTAACATCCATTTGATAGAGTTTAAAATTTTTAAATCATGCAAAAGCAAGCAACATCTTAATGGCTTCAAGTCTAGCCACATGAGCAAAAGTTTAATCAAAATTGATGTCTTCTTCTTAATTGTAACATTGGGCTACCAATCGAGTTTTGTTTCTAAGAATTACTCCATTCTCATTCAATTTATTTCTAAAAATCTATTTTGTACCGATGATAGAATGTTCCTTAAGACTTGGGACTAAAGTCCAAACTTTATTTTTTTTCAAATTGATTAAGCTCTTCTTGCATAGCCAATGTCCAAAACTCAACGTTTTCAGCTTCCTCAAAATGTTTTAGTTTAGTCTGGAAAAGAAATGTTAAATTACCACAAATGTTGTGTAGAGAGGATCGAGTTTTGATACCTTGAGATGGATCACCGATGATAAGAACTTTTGGGTGACCATAACCATACCTCTACTCTTTAGGTAAAGCTGAATTTTTTGGATTTGAAGATTCAGCAACTTGTTGGACTGTATTTTGTTGAGTAATTGAAGCTTTCTCTTGATTTGGCTCTTCTTTATCTTTGATGAAGATATCTTCAATACTTTTTTCTATGTCTAACAAGTTATCTTCACAAAAGTCATTTGAAGAACCAAGGTTAGTTTCGTCAAAAATATGTATAGATTCTTCAATAATTTGGATTCTTTTATTGAAAATTCTATACAGTTTGCTAGATATAGAATATCATAAGAAAATACCTTCATCAGATTTTGCACCGAACTTGTCTAAAAGTTCTTTGTTACTGTTTTAAACAAAATATGTGCACCCAAAGGCACGAAAATAACTGATGTTAGGTTTTCTTCCATTCAATAACTCATATGGGTTTTTTAAGAGAAGCTCATATCATAACTCTGTTTATGATAAAACAAACGGCATTGACAGACACGGCCTAAAAATATCTTGGTAAATTATTTTGACAGAGTATGGTTCTAGCCATTTCTTTCAATGTCCTATTTTTCCTCTTAACAACTCCATTTTGTGAGGGATTCTAGGAGCAGAGAAGTTATGGTTAATTCCATTTTCATCACAAAACGTTTCAAATTCTTTATTTTTAAATTCTCTACCATGATCACTTCGGATGCTTGTGATTTGAAAACCTTTTTTATTTTGAACTTTTCGAGACAGTTTTACAAAATAGGTAAAGGTTTCATTTTATGAGCAAGGAATAGCACCCAAATGTATCTAGAGAAGTCATCAACAATAATAAAGGTATATCTCTTTCCTCCAAGGCTTAAAATCCTTATTGGACCAAATAAGTTCATGTGCAATAGTTGTAATGGCCTAAAAGTTAAAATCTCGTGTTTAGAATGGAAAGAACTTCTAACTTGTTTACCTTGTTGACATGCATCACACACTTTGTCTTTTTTAAATTTGATTTGGGGTCAACCAATCACCAATTCCTTTTTCAGAAGTTTAGAAATCAAGTTCCTATGTGCATGTCCAAGCCTTCTATACAACAATCAACTATTATCACTTAAGGCGACCAAGCACATGGTGTCATTTTTAAAAAGATCATTTAGTGTAAATGTGTAAATATTTTCATGCTTATGACCTTCAAAAATAACTTTGTTATTGGTTGAATTTTTAATAACACACTTAACATGATCAAAGACAACCATGTAGCCTTTGTCACAAAATTGGCTTATGCTAAGAATGTTATGTTTTAAACCATCAACAAGCAAAATATTTTCAATAAAAGGGGAATGAATTTTACCGATACATCTAATTTTTATGATTTTTCCTTTGCTATTGTCTCTAAAAGTCATAAATCTGCCATCTTTTAGTTTGAGAGATGCAAATATCGATTGGTCACATGTCATGTGTCTTGAACAAGCACTATTGAGATACCACTTCTCTTCCTTGAATGAGGATTTGAGATACACCTGCAAGGAGAATCATGTTTTGATTTTTGGTACCCAAATTTTTTTGGGTCCTTTGGTATTAATTCCTTGAGGATGTGTTCCTTTAAGAACTCAAATCTTTTTTACAGAATTATTTGACAGATTTCTATGTGAACAGTGTGTGACAGTGTGTCCATGTTCATAGCAATGAAAATATGTAGCATTTTTATGATTTGAAGATGCCTTGATAAAAATATTGCTTAAGAATTTTTGTTTCTTCTTTGGCTTATACCCGATTCTGACTTTGTCAAAAATATATTTTTGCATGCTAAGAAATTTGTCTAAATTGTTCTTTCCTTAAGTGAACCTATAAACAATTTTAGTAAGGTCTTCAACATTTTCAATCAAAATTTTATTTTCATCTTTCAAAATAGAAACTTGTTTTGATAAAGCAAGTTTTTCATTTTTTTAGGTTTCAATCTCACTTGAGGAAGAAAGAACTAACTTTTTTCAAAATAGAGTTCTTTACACCCATTTTTCTCAATTTATCGTGCAAATCTTCAAATGTACTTCGCAATTCATCTAAAGAAAAAGGGTCAGAGGTTACCTCATCGTCTTCTCTAGCCACGAGGCATAGAATTGCTACTTTGTTTTCTTCCTTTTATCCTCAAAACTGTTGTCATCACTCTCACCCTATGCAGCTATCATGGCTTTTGTTGAAATTTTTTTGAAATATTTTTTGAGCTGAGGGCATTCTGCCTTGATGTGTCCAAATTTTTTGCATTCATAGCAGATTATTTCATCCTTCTTATGATCTATTTTGAGTCTGCTAGAATCGCCGTTGAACTTGTTAGGCTCGCTTTTATATCCTTCCTTCTTGAAGAATTTTCTTCCTCCTTGTTTCTTATTTATAATAAACCGCTTGAATTTCTTTGTGATGAGGGCCATATCTTCATTCTCATCACTTAAGGAGTTTTTCTCATATTCTTCGTCATGAGTTGAGGTCTTAAAGGCAATATTTTTCTTCTTTTTGTTGTCATCATCATCGTCCATCTTTATGTTCATCTCATGAGTTATGAGAGACCTAAGAAGTTTTTATAGACTGAGCGTGTTGAGCTCCTTGACTTCTTGAATAGCTGTGACCTTAGCTTCCCAACTCTTAGGCATGCACCTAAGGATTTTTCTCACAATTTCTACATTTGTATAAATCTTGCCAAGAGATTTTAGTCAATTAATAATGTCAATAAAGCGAGTTAACATATCAGATATAGTTTAATCATGCTTCATTTTAAATAACTCATAGTTATGCACAAGAAGACTTATTTTGAACTCCTTCACTTGGTTAGTACCCTCATGGGTAACTTTAAATCTATTCCATATTTCTTTTACGGTATCATATATTGAGATCCTATTGAGCTCATTTGAGTTAAGTGAGCAATATAAGAGATTTATTGCCTTAGTATTTTTTTGTATCCCTCTAATGTCGGTTTTAGTCTATTTGGTCTCAAGTTTAGGGGCTTCCCCTTCAACGGTTTTGGTGGGTCTTTTAAGTACATTAATAATAACCTACCAAAGGTCATAGTCTACAGCTTAAATGTAGATTCTCATTCTAGCATTTCAATAATTGTAATTTATTCCATTGAACAAATGAGATCTATTGGTCGACTGACCTTTAGATTAGATAGATCCGATACTAGAGGTTGTCATAAAAACTCTTATACTGTTAAGTCAAAACAAGAGTTCAAGCTCTGATACCAATTATTAGTTCTAAATAATCCAAGAGATTGGTGAATTGGGTCTTAAAAAAATTAAAACAAATCTTTGAAAACTTTTTAAAAACCTTTTAATATAGCAAACAAATATAGTAAGATAATCAAAAATTAAAGCAATGCAAATATTAAAGAGGTTAGGGATAGAGAGATAGAACCAGATACCAAAATTTTTATAGTGGTTCGACTTCTTTCAAGCCTACGTCCACTCTTCAAGTTTTTCTTTGAGAATTTTCACTAGATAGAATGCTTCATAGGCGCATTTCAATTCTTTACAACTTTAAGACTTGGCTTGAACTATCGAATATTTATGGGCACATTCAAAAGCCTATATTAGCTTCAAGAAGATCTAATGAGAACAATCTTCTATTTTTTTCTAATCTCTTTTGAATTCTTCTTTGATGAGATTTGCTCACTCACTCAAAGGATAATTGGTGACTCACCTTTGGATACAATAAATAAAATAATTAATGAGAAACACTCACTTTTTTTATAAAAATTAATTTATAATAAATGAAAAGGTAAAGAGAGATGAGAAACAAAAACATGAGTTTAGCAATAAATGAGAGCTTGAAGATTCTGAGTTTAATTCAAGCAATAAAACAATGATAATGAGTCTCTAAAGAGTTTAAATACTGAGAAGTTACTCCTTATATAAACTCTTGTGTATTCATGACTGTTGGAGGTAGGTGAGGTCATTAAATACCAAAAATTCAACCGTGAAAGTCTGCCGCGAATTTGAATATGTGTCGTAGGTGTCAACACAAAAGCCTTTGGTGTCGACACAAAATGTCTAGGACAAGAATTTTCAAGTGATTGTGTTGACACAAATTTTCTGAGGTGTCGACACAATTTCTGCAATCTTCCTCACCAACACCACGGTATCAATACCTTTGGGTGTGGTGTCGACTCATTTAAGCTTCAGCATCCGGGACAGGACCATTTGTGTTGGCACAAATCTTCTTTGGTGTCGATACTAAACTTTTGCAAGAACCCTCGATATATTTGTGTCGACTCAATTGGACATTTGTGTCGACTCAATTGGACATTGGTGTCGACACCATATTTCTTCAAGCAGGCTCAAGACTTTTGCGTCGGCACATCTTCAATTTGTGTCGACACCTAAAATCTACAGGTGGCCTCGGTTCTTTTTTGTCAGCTCATTTGACATTTGTGTCGACTCAAGATTCCAGATACCAAAAGTGAGAAACACTTTTGTGTCGACACAAAGACAATTTGTGTCAACCCATTTTGAGCCCTGAGAGTTTCGGCTCTTTTGTGTTGACACAAAACTTATTTGTGTCGACACTAATTCTGAATACCTAAAAGGAACTTCATCATCTAGTTAAGGTGCCAAACTATTTGTTCAAAAGTGTTGACACACTTGATATGCTTCAAGTATTCTTTGGGGTCAACACAAAATATTTGTTTCATGAATATTTAAGTGTTTTAGTTCTTTTGAGAGTTGAGTCACTTCTTTTGGTTAAAGTTGTCAACTCATTTGTTCAAAATGTGTTAACACTTTTTAAAATATATATATAAATATTATTCTTTTAAAATTATTTATTTTTAAAAAATAAATTGATAAAAATCATCAAAATCAATATAAAAAACTCTTGTACTAACATTATTCTTTTGAGTTCTTTTTTTAAATAAAATAAACACTCAAAAGTACGTTTTTCAAAGATTTTAAATTTACTTTCGTTTGCGTTCTTGGACCCATTTGGGCTCAAGTAATTTTGATGGATCTTGGTATCTCAAAACGGATTTTCTTGAGTGGTTCGCGTGACCCAAGTTTTGGGGCGTGACACTTTAAATATCATCAAACTGTTTTTTTTTTTTTTGCTTCTTGTCTTCAGCTACCTTCTTTCTCTCAGTTGCCCTTGCTTTTGCTGCCGATAACCTCACGGATGTCTTCTCTTGAGTTTTCAGTGCTGCGAAGGTGGCTACAATGGCTAAGTCTGCTTCTCTTTTCAACCATGCTTCCTTCTTGGCTTTGGTCTCTTTAGGCTTGAACTGTTTAGCTCAGGCTTTTTTGATCAATTGCAAATGCTCATCCACTTTTCTACGGTTCTCTTGAACCGCAAGAACAACTCCTTCATCGTATTCTTTTCTCACCTGTTGTAGGATACGCAGATTGGCATAGATAATTTTATCTATGCTAGAGGACATGTTCTTGCTAAGGTCCTGACAAGTATCACAGGCATATCTCACTTCTTTACCTAGACACTTTGTTTTATTGCTGAGTTTAACTAAACCCTCAGCAATCATGTCAACTCTGGAGCTCAGGTTATAAATATTAGCCTCAACCTTCTGATGAAGGAAAGCTAAAGAAATGGACATAGAGGAGTGCATGTTTTGCACAAGGGCCGTAAGAGCATCCTCAACCTTCTGATGAAGGGAAGCTAATGAAATGGACATAGAGGAATGCATGTTTTGCACAAGGGCCGTAGGAGCATCTAACTGCTGACGTTTTGTCATGGAGGGCATGCTTGGAGAATGGAATTCGTTTCTTCTTAGAAAGATCAATGCCAAAGTGTCTAAACACTTTGGTGAGGTACATACCGTGAGGGAAGAGGTGTTGGACTTAGAGTAAGACAAAAACATGTTTAAAATGAATAGATATCTAAGGGCAAGCTTGCAACCTTCAACAATGCACCACATTATGAAAATATGCATGAAGGTTACATCTCCAAACTTCCCAGATTGGGACAGAAAGATATGATTTACAAAATGATGCAATAAACGCATATCGGGTTTTAATTGATTGGCCTCAAGATATTTGGTGGGGTCAACAGACTCAACATCAAAAATTTTCTTAATGGCATCGTGAAAAGAAAAATTCTCAAAGTGGTGATGGTCTTATCAGTCAGAGGGTCAGTGACTTTCATATGATAGTAAAAAAGTTTGACAAGAGAAGGGTAGTGATAGTCTTGAATCTTAAGGTGATTCGTCCATCCTAGAGTGTTGAACCACTTAGAGAACTTGATTTCTATGGAATCAAAGAAATAAAAATCAATAGACCGTCCAGATATTACCTTATGGTTTTCAAAAGAGAAAAGGTAGAGATTTTTTATCCTTATCGACTGAAACTTTAGTGACGTGTCGATTTCCATCTCAGTCGTCGGTAATGCTGTCGTTTTCTTCTTCTTAGGTGATTTAGAACTTAATCCTTCATCGGTGTCTTTGCATTTGCTTCCTTTTCCCATCGTTCTTGGTGGCATTGAGGGAGGGTGTCGACTCTAGGGTTTGATTCGCAGAGCAGGAGCGATGAGAGAGAGAGAGGGAGACAAAAAGACGGTTAGAGAAATTGAAAGGTCTGAGCATGAAATTGAAATGGGGGAAAATGCCTATATAAACATTAAAAAATGTGTTGACACTTTTCTTGTGGGTATCGACACTTTTCACACGACACTGGGGGTGTTCAAAAACCAATTTTGTGTCGACACTTTTGACTCAATGTGTCGACACTTTTTTTACCAAGAGTAGGATAATGTATTATGTCGACACTATATAGCCGAGAGGGTAGACACTGTTCTCAAAATGTGTTGATACTATAAAGAGTTTGTGTCAACACTTTTTACATATGTTTCGACACTTTTTAACATTGTGTCAACACATTTTACACTGCAAATTAAAGTATTAAAAGCATTAAATAAACATGGTTAGTATGGCATATGAACATCAATTTGGAACACATAACATACCAAGTTCTTTTTTTATATAACAAAATCTTTCTTCATTAAGAGGTTTGGTGAATATATCAGCAAGTTGGTGGTCTGTGCCTACAAATTCAAGTTCTATATTTCTTGTTTGAACATGATCTCTAACAAAGTGATGTTTGATTTCTATATGTTTTGTTCTATAGTGTTGAATTTGGTTCTTGGATATATTCATGGCACTTGTGTATCACACTTAATGGGAATGTGATCTAAGCATACACCATAGTCTTCTAGTTGTTGTTTCATTCAAAGAACTTGTGCATAATAACTACCATCTGTAATGTACTCAGCCTCAGTTATAGATAAGGCTACTGAGTTTTGCTTTTTGCTAAATCATGATATGAGTGAGTGCCCTAGGAATTAACATGTTCTACCGGTACTCTTCCTATCAATTTTGCAACCGGCAAAGTTTGCATCAAAATAACCAAGTAACTCAAAGCCTATTCCTCTATGATAGAATCATCCTAAGTTTTGTGTACCTAAGAGGTATCTAGAAATGCGCTTAATAGCAGTCACATGAGATTCCTTAGGACTAGCTTGAAATTTAGCACACATGCATATACTAAACATTATATCAAGTCTATTAGTAGTTATGTGAAGCAGAGAACCGATCATACCTCTATATCTATTTTCTTTTACCGCCTTACCATTCTCATCTTTGTCAAGTTTTGTCGAAGGGCACATGGGAGTTTCCAAAGGTTTTACATTAAGTATGTCAAACCTATTCAACAAATCTCTAGTATACTTGGACTAATTTATGAAGATTCATTCTTGAGTTTGTTTAATTTGAAATCCAAAAAAATAATTGAGCTCACCCATTATGCTTATTTCATATTCTCCCTACACACACTTAGCAAAATCCTTGCAGAGGATCTCATTAATTGAGCAAAAAATAATATCATTTACATAAATTTGTACAGCTAGCATATCTTTTTCCTTAGACTTGATAAAAAGAGTTGTATCAATTTTGCCCCTTGAAAACTCATTTTCAATCAGAAATTTGCTAAAACCTTTCATATCAAACTCTTGGAGCTTGCTTCAAACCAAAGAAATTTGCTAAAACCTTTCATACCGAACTCTTGGAGTTTGCTTCAAACCATAGAGAGTCTTGGTGAGTTTAAAAACATAATTTGGAAAGTCTGGATTTTCAAAATCAATATGTTGTTTTACAAAGATTTTCTCAAAAATAAAACCATTTAGAAAGGCACTTTTGACATTCATTTGATAAAGTTTAAAATTTTTAAAGTATGCAAAAGCAAGTAACATCCTAATGGTTTCAAGCCTAGGTACAAGAGCAAAAATTTCTCAAAATCGATGTCTTATTCTTAATTATAACATTGGGCTACCAAGCGAATTTTGTTCCTAAAAACTACACAATTTTCATCCATTTTGTTTCTAAAAACTCATTTTGTACCAATAATGGAGTGATCCTTAGGCATTGGGATTAAAGTCCAAACTTTGTTTATTTCAAATTGGTTAAGCTCTTCTTGCATAGTCAAGATCTAAAAATTATCGTTTTTAGCTTTCTCAAAATATTTTGGTTCAGTTTAGAAAAAAAAAAGCTAAATTATTACTAACATTGTGTAGTGAGGATCTAGTCTTTATACCTCGAGCTGGATCACCAATGATCAAATCTTTTATATGACCGTGAACATACCTCCATTTCTTAGGAAGATCGTAATTTCTCTAGTTTGAGGGACTTGCAGCCTGTTGTTCTCCATTTTGCTGCACATTTGTAACTTTATCTTGATTTCACTCTTCTTGTTTCTTGATGAAGATATCTTCAAAATATTTTTCTATGTCTACAATGTTATCTTCACAAAAATCGTTGAAAACACCGAGGTTAGCCTCATAAAAAACATGTATAGACTTTTCAACAATTAGGGTCTTTTGTTGAAAATTTTATAGACATTAATAGATATAGAATAACTTAAGAAAATACTTTCATCAGATTTTGCATCGAACTTGCCCAAAAAAATTTTGTTGTTGTTCAAAACAAAATATTTACAACCAAAAGCACAAAAATAATTGATATTGAATTTTCTTCTATTCCACAACTCATATGGAGTTTTCTTAAGTGAATCTCGAATTATGGCTTTGTTCACAATGTAACAAGTTGTGTTAACAATCTCGACCTAGAAGTATCTTGGTAGGTTATTTTTATAGAGCATGGTCCTAACTATTTTTTCTAGAGTTCTATTTTTTTTCTCAACAATATCATTTTGGTAAAGGGTTCTAAAAGCAGAGAAGTTATAGTTTATTCCACTGTCATAACAAAACTTTTTAAAATGTTTGTTTTTAAATTTTCTACCATGATCACTTCTGATACTTGCGATTTGAAAACTCTTTTCATTTTGAATCCTCCGAAACGATTTTGAAAAAGCAACAAATGTTTCATCCTTATGACTTAGGAATAACACTCAAGTGTATCTACAGAAATCATCAATTACAATAAATGCATATCTCTTATCTCCAATGCTAACAGTTCTTGTTGGACCAAATAAGTCTATTTGCAACAGTTGTAATGGCTTAAAAGTTGAAATTACCATTTTTTATTGAAAAGAACTTCTCACTTGTTTGCATTGTTAACATGCATAAAATATTTTATCTTTTTCAAATTTGAGTCCAAGCAAGCCAACCATTAACTTATTTTTCAAAAGTATTGAAATCAAATTCATGTGAGTGTGTCCAAGCCTTCTATGCCATTACCAACTATTATCACTCAAAGAAGGCAGACATTTTATGTCATTTTTAGATAGATCATTTAAATTGAAAGTGTAAATATTCTCATATCTATGACCTTCAAAAATAACTTTATTGTCAGTTGAGTTTTCAATAATACACTTAACATGATCAAAGACAACTTTGTTTCCCTTGTCATAAAGCTGAGTGATGCTTAGTAGGTTATATTTCAAACCATCAACAAGCAACATTTTCAATAGAGGGAGAATGAGTTTTACCAATACTACCAACTTTTATGATTTTGCCTTTGCTATTGTCTCTAAATGTCACAAATTCATCATTTTTAAGCATAAGAGAGGTAAACATTGACTTATTGCCTATCATTTGTCTTGAGCATGCACTATCAAAGTACCACATCTCTTTCTTGAATGAAGACTTGAGACACGCTTGCAAAAGAAATCAAGTTTTGACTTCTGGTACCCAAATTTCTTGGGTTCATTGAAGTTAGTTTCATGTGGGTGTGTTCCTTTTGGAACCTAAACCCTTTTAGCAGGTAAAACATGTATTTTTCTATGTGAACAGTGTGTGATAATGTATACATGCTCATAACAGTGAAAGCAATTAGCATGAGAGTGATTTGATGATACTTTAATAAAAATATTACTCAAAATTTTTTGTTTTCTCTTTGGTTGGTAGCCTATACCAACTCTATCAAAAACACATTTTTACATACCTAGCAATTTATCTTAATTGGTTTTTTCTTGAGTAAACTTGTACACAATGTTAGTGAGATCTTCTACTTTATCATTCAAAACTTTGTTTTCATTTTTCAAAGAGGTTATTTGATTAGGCAAAGAAAGTTTTTCTTCATTTAAAGATTCATTTTCAGTTGATAAGGAAAGAACCATTTTCTTAAAAACAACATTTTTAGCTCCCATTTTTCTTAGTTCTTCATGTATATCCTCATACGCAAGTTGTAATTCTTCTAAAAAAATTGATCATCAATTGTCTCATTGTCTTCTTTGACCATGAGGTATAAATTAACTACTTCATTCTCCTCTTTTTCATTCTTAGAGCTGCTATCATCGCTTTCACCCTAAGCATCTAATATTGCCTTCTTGAACCCCTTCTTGTAGTGCTTTTTAAGTTGGGGACATTCAGCCTTCATGTCACCAGACTTTTTGTACTCAAAGCAGATGATCTCATCTTTCTTGTGATTAGTGCCACCTTTGAATTTGCTAAAGCCACCTTTATGTCATCTTTCTTGAAAAAATTTTTTCCTTCTTATTTCTTACTTCTAAGGAACCTGTTGAACTTCCTTGTGATGAGAGGAAGGTCTTCATTTTCATCACTAGAGGATTCTTCATCAGATTCTCTCTCAGAGATGGAAGACTTGAAAACAATTCCATTCTTCTTTTTGTTGTCTTCTTCATTATCCATCTTGATATTTATCTTATGAGTCATGAGTGACCCAAGAAGCTCCTCCAAGTTAAAAGTGGTGAGATCTTTAGCCTCTGAAATGGCTGTCAGGTTGGCTTTCTAACTTTTACGCATGCACCTTAGAATTTTTTAACAATTTTTGTATTAGTATAAACCTTACCAAGAGATTTTTGTCCATTTATAATGTCAGTGAATCTAGTAAATATTTCAGAAATAGTTTCATCATGCTTTATTTTGAACAATTCATAATTATGAACAAGCATGCTAATTTTAGATTTTTTAACTTGGTTGGTTCTCTCATGGGTAACCTTAAGTATATCACACATCTCCTTTGTTGTGTCACAAGTAGAGATCCTTTTCAACTCATTTGAGTTAAAAGAGCAATAAAATAGGTTCATGGCCTTGGTATTTTTTCGTATCTCTCTAATGTCAGCCTTAGTCCATTCATTTTCAAGCTTAGGGATTGGCTACCCCTTCTACCACAGTGGTAGGCCTTCTAAGTCTATTTATGATGACCCTTCATAGGTCATAATCAACAGCCTAGATGTAAATTCTCATCATACATTTTCAATAATTGTAATTTGTTCCATTGAACAAGGAAGGTCTATTGGTAGACTAGCATTTAGGTTAAACTGGTCTAATACTGTTTGCCATGGATCCCCTTTGACTGTTAAGTCACTAAATAAGAGACCAAATTCTGATACCATTTGTTAATCTTAGACAATCCAAGAGGAGGATAAATTGAGTTTTAAAACAATAATAATTATTTTTAAAAAAAATTTGAAAATCTTTTAATTTCATAAAAACGAATATAGCCAAGATATAATCAATAGTGAAATTAAATAGGTAAGAGAGAGAAAGTGAAACCAGACACTAGAATTTATAGTGGTTTGACTTCTTCTAAGTCTACGTCCACTCCTCAATACTCTTCTTAAGAATTTGCACTAAAACCGAATGCTTCACATACGCATTCAAAAGCCTTTACAGCTTGAAGAGGTTTCTACAAACACTCTATTTTTCTAAACTCTCTTCAGCACTTTTTTACAAAGTTAGCTCACTCATTTAAATTACGAAGTCATCTCACTCTTTTAAAGAATTACAATGGTGATTCACCCTTTACAATAAATGAGATTGAATAAAAAATTTACAAATAATTACTCTTTACAATGATTTGATAATAAATATACAAAGAAGTGAGAGTATTTGGGTTGGATAAGTAAATGTAACAGTAAATGTTTCTTTGAAGAATAAGAGCTTTCAATACAATCAATAGAATAGTGTCTAGTAGTTTGAAGCTCTGAAATTTGCTCCTTAATAGCTTACTGAAGTAAATGATCATTGGTGGTTGGTGGAGGTAATTAATACTTCTGAAAATGTTACCGTTTGAACCAGCGAACTTTTGAAGTCCGTCGTAAGTGTTGACACAAATCTCTTTGGTGTCGACACAATCTGATCTTGGCCTTGGTTCTTGGGTAAACATGTCGACCTTATTTTTTCATTTTTCTAACCCACACAGTGGTGTCGACACATAGTGCTTTTGGTGTCGACCATTTTCGTTACTTTAGTTTTACAGCTAAGGCCTTAGTATCGACTCATATCAGAGTTGGTGTTGACTCAAGATTTCATGGTTTGCTCATGGTGTTGAATCAGATGAGAGACTTTAGCTACTTAAAATTTGGTATCAACACTAATATCCTTTGGTGTCGACTCAGCCAATCAACTTTGGCTACTGGAAAAACGATGTCGACACTTATTCACTTTGGTGTCAGCCCTGCCAGCCAGGCTTAACTATTGGAAAAACGGTGTCGACACTTATCGTCTTTGGTGTCGACCTAGGCAGTCTGACTTGGCTACTGAAATTTTGAAGTCGACACTTGTCTTATTTGGTGTCGACCCAAACTGCTTATTTTCAGAGAATGCCTTTGTATCGACTCATTTTCTCTGTGGTGTCGACACATTTGGGTCAGTGTCTGAGAGATGACTTGAAATCTTGGTGTCTACTCATTGCTTCGTTGGTGTTGACACACTTCGAGTTTCCCAGATGGTATCTAAGTGTCGACTCATGTTAGATTTGATGTCACACTTACAACTCGGAGCCCGGAGAATCACTTGGTGTCGACTCACGTGCGTGTAGGTATCGACACAAGTTGATCCTGTCAAGGTGCTGAAGTGTCGACTCATGCGAGTATTAGTGTCGACTCATCGTGCTTATCCGACCTTGACTTGGTGTCAACACATGTTGTAACTGTTGTCAACACAACTTAGATCCCGGTCCAATACTAGAGGTGTCAACACAAAAGATCATTGGTGTCGACACACTTGGTGTCGACACACTTGAGTACCTGAAACATCTTAAGCAAAGTTGTTAAGATGTCGACCATAAATTTTAATGGTGTCGACACACTTGAGTTTATCAAGCGTGCTTTGCATGTAGGTGTCGACCCAAAAATCAATTGATGTCCACAAAAAATATTCTGTTTAAGAATACTAAGTGTCAACCCATTTAGCGCAATGTGTTAGCACAAATGGCAATATTGGCTCATTTGACATGTAGTGTCAATACTATCTTTTATAAATAATTAAATATAATTATTTAAAATTAATTAATTAAAAATATGAATTAATATAATTATCAAAATCTATTTAAAATGCCTTTAGGCTATTGAAAGACAATAATTAGTAAAATAAGTCATTATCTTAAATCAAGCATGTCTCAACCGACGAGTCTCACCTCTCCCTTTCCCTTTACATCATAAAAAATAGAACATTCAATAGAAAGAAGGGGCATGCCACCCACTCCTCCCTCTCTCCCTCTTCTCTTCTATCTCTCCCATCATTTTTTTTCTCTCTAGTGATATTTGTTTCTCTTTTGCTCTGTTTTGTGCGTGATTTTTGTTTTGTTAATTTTTATGTGCCTTTTCTTCTTTTATCATTAGTTTTCTACTACTGCGTTCTTCTATGGTAGCATTTTTATACCTTGACATCTATTAAATCGGCATAAATAAATCGCTATCAATAACATTAAAGTTGAGGTTAGGCGATTATTCTCAACCTTCAATAAGCTATTTTACGAGAGATGGTTGAAGGCTATAATGTCATTTTTACTAGCTATAAAAGAAAACAGTATTGTGCGTGTTAGTGATCGATTTTTATCTTTTATTTTTTAAAATTTTTTATAGTATAGTTTAATAATGCGTATTTGCATGGAGGTTTATGATCCTTCATATGTGAAGATATGATTTTCTCTTGTATAGGGATTTTTTCTTCTCACGTAGAGATTTTTTTTCTCTTTTTTTAACGGGTTATCTTGTATTCGATATACATCTTTTTTCGATTTTATGATAAATTTGTAATGCATTTAGGTTTTCTAATTTTTCTTGGAAAAAAATAAAAATCTAAGCTTTTTTTTTTCTTAAAAATGTAAGCAAAGGATATTAATTAGGTACATCATTTCATTATTAGGCTCTATTGGAAATATATGTTTGTTAGTTGGACTAGTAGTTAAGATGACTCGTGCAAAGAAGACCCAAATGCGGTCTAAATTCGGCCTTATTGGGCTCCAAAGAAGACCCAAACTAAAGGTGGGCTCAGATTGTTTAGATTGGATTGTGAGGAATTTTTTAATTTATTTATTTTTGACCGGTATTTTTTTTAAATTTGGCTTATGAATATCCATTTGGTGGTCAGTTCATGGATTTGTGACGAAAAGTTAAATTGAGTTCAAAATATGTTGTTTGATAAATTAATTTTTAAATTAATTTTTTTGAAATTAGTTGATTGGATAAAGAGTTTATTTTTTCTTTTTGCCTTTTATTCAAATTGAATAATATTATTATTCTATGCAATTGATTATAACAATTGTACATAATTGGCATCGGTGGTAATTAATGTTGTCAAACATGAGTACAACATTTTTTTAAAATAGGGTAAAAGTTTGAATAATGTATTTTAGGAACTTTTGTTTTGATTTGGATTTTTAATTTTTTTTTTATCTTTTTTGGTTTTTTTTTAAATGAGTTATGCTAGTTTTTTTTTCTTTTTTTTGCATTTTTAGTAAAATCCAAAAAAAATTAATTGCCAATCAAGCTTTAAGGTGGTGTTTGGTATTATTAAAACTAATAACTTATAAATTATAATTTATAACAAAAGTTGTGAGTGTTTGGTAAATATGTTAGCTTATAACTAAAATTAAGTAGGTATAAAAGGAAAAAGTAATTATAACATTACAACTTGTAGTAAAATTTATAAGTACTTAAAAAAAATTGTTTCTCATTATTAAAATTAATAACAGAAAGCCCAAAAACTTAACCAAACACCCCCTAAGCTATTTTTTTCCACATTTTATGACACTCATCTAAATGCAAACATGTATAAGGGATGAAGATTAAAAAAATTCATAATTCTTATAAATTATAAAGGGGCTTTCAATCAAAGATCTAAAAAAATATATTTTAACGTGCAAGATCCACCAAAAGAAAATTTAACGCGTAAGATTTAATTGTCCGATTTCTCCCAAAAATACCCTCCAAACAGATAAATTTATCTATTTTGTATAACAAACAGATAAATTTATCTGTTTGATATTTATCTGTTTAATATGCAAATAAATAAATTTATCAGTTAGGCATATAACCACAAATAATACAAATAAGTAAATTTATCTGTATCAATTGCGTATTAGTGTTTTCTGGATGGATGAGTTAGTACGTGATAATTTTATATTTTTAACAAGTTAATCTCAATGAGTTAAATTTTGTTTATATTTTTTATTTAATTTTTAAAAAACAATTTATGATCAGATCCGTTTATTACGTAAAATTCAATAAGTTTGTTATCCACATAAAATTTTAAATTGACCCGATACTTGTAGTTAAGTGTTCGCATAATATTATTTTATAAATAATATAAATAAAAGTTATAATTTAAAAAAAACTTTTAAAGAAATGTTATTCAATCACTTAGTTACAGTTATCAAATCAATCTAATTTTTTAAACATATAAAAAAACTCGACGAATTATACGTAATAAACGAATTCAATTATAAAAATATATTCGAAAACTAAATAAATATAAAGAATTTTTAGCCAAAGATCCAAAAAATAATTTTGAAGAAGTCGAGAATCAATTGCGCGATTCAAGCAAGCATTTGAGCATTTTTTTCAGAGAATTTTATTTGTTTAATTTTTTTTTTTTCTCAATAAATTTATTTATTTAAATATTTTTTTTAATTAAATAAATTTATCCGAGCATTTTTCTCAAACCGATAATTTTATATGCATTCTCCTTCTGACAAACAAGCTGCTGCTGCTTCTTCTTCTTCTTCTTCTTCTTCTGTTATGATACCTTAATTATCGGAGCTGCAGATGTTTTGTTTATTAATCCAATCTCTCGCTCTCTAATCCCTTCAAACAAACAAAGTTCTTTTTTACTTCTTCTTGTTGGGAGAATTTTCAATGCCGACATAAAATACATGCTCGGAGATCCATAAAATACATCTTTATTAAGTTTTCAACAATTTACAATAAATTAAAATTACAGAGAATGAAATAACAGAAATAATAAAAAAGAATTTACAAACCGAGTCCTGCAATCGCAGTTTCTTTAAGAATGATTCGCCGCCTACCGAGGGTGTTGTAGGAATTTCACCGGCGTCACTCTCCCAGGATAAAACGGCTCCTACGATCTCTGGAACACCTCCAAGGGTCGACTGCGAACGCTCTTCGTCTGTCTTTCTCTCTCTTGCGGCTTGCTCCGTAACCACATATTGTATCTCAGCTTTCTCACCTCTCTGAATTGAGATTTCTGTCTTGCTCTGTTTCTTGACAGCTCTGT
>JAOTRH010045155.1:0-19830 GCA_034768845.1 Heliamphora exappendiculata | reverse complement strand
GGAGAAGAGTCCCAGAGAGTTGAGAAGGCACAGAGAATTTAATTGCCACTTATGGCAATTGAATTCAGGCTGTGACCTTTCCTCGTCTCTGTCTCTTCCTCTTCATCTTCTGAGATCTCAGAGCTCCCAGGAGAAGAACAGAGCACCTGGCTCTGTCTCTTCTCCTTCCGTGAGCTTGCCTTTACCTCTTCCCCTGAGAGATTCATGATACATGTCTCTTCCATTTGGAGGGTTATTCCTTGAAAATCAATAGCCACTCATAGCTGTTGGTTTCCAGGCTTCAATTGCAATTGAATGGCCAATCCAATTGTAATTGATCCAGCTAGTGAAATCTGGATTTCAATGGCCAATGAAATTCACAGATTCCAACATCAATTGCCCAGTAGCCTGGAAGGTATGGTCAGACTTGAAGCGCCGGTGGGAAAGGCAGTGGGTCTCACCTGGATCAGTGCACGGACTATTTAAATCATGGATAAGGGGAAAGGGGAGAAATCTTAAGGGCCAATTATGGAACACAACATTTATAGCTGGGTTATGGTCGATTTGGCTTGCAAGGAATAGAGTAGTGTTCGACAATGTAAGATTTGATTATGATGAAATTGTTTTTTTGGAAAAAACAAGTATAGGGTTATGGCTGAGGGAGAAACTAAGAGAGAAGAGTATCACTGTATCAGTCTGGAGGAAGTGGTTTACAATCTCCCAGCTGTGCTTCATGGGAGTTGCAATTCTCCTTAAGTTGGAATCTTACCAACTTGCTGCGAGCGGTTAGAGAAAACATTCGATGGCTCTTTTATTTTCCTGTTTTTTTTCAGTGGTTTAGGCAATGTTTGCCCGTGGTTGGTTTTTTGCATGGTAGAATCTTATGTTATTTTCACTCTTTTTTTTATATAAAACTTTGATTTTTTAGTAGTTCAAAAAAAAAAAAAACAATTAAACAAACTTAATTTTGAGTTCACGAACAACTCATTTGTTAAACGGAGAACTCCAAATTGAGCCCAAACTAATCATATAAAACTCGGCCCGAATGAATTTGTATGGGTGCACATATTACGCGGTGTACACATGTAAAAAAAAAGTTTCAACCCGCATTCTCTTTTTTAGGTGTATAATATGCATTTTATAAATCTTATCGCACTGAGTCCTTCATAAAAAAATCACACAAATAGAAAAATCAACAACCACAAAACTCGGGTGAAATATGATGTACATCGAACTTTCGATTAACTCATGCGATCCGGGCCATTTTACGGGGCACAACGGCTTCTCTCTTTTTGAGAATCCATGCATCTAACACAATTTTTTGATTTGATATTTCAAATATTTCATATCTTAAACAATAAACAATTATAATTTTGACCACAAAATCTCACAAATACAGCCAAGAAAATAAAATGTGTACTGAAGCTTTTCCATATACGTATACGTAAAGTAAAGAACAAAAATAGGGGGGAGACAGTGGAGGAATTCTTCTGAGACCTGTCATGCATGCTGTCAACTTAAGAGGTATTGATTCTCCTACAAATTCCTACTCATCTCTAGGTGATGGTTCCTTTTGAGAAACCTCAACACACATGAAGTTGATTCTCTTTGCCATAGATAGCGAAACATGCCTGGCAAAAAGAACCGTTTTGAAACGGTTCCGGTTATTGGATCAACTTGTTCACTTAATTATTGGCCACCCCAAGTATCATGATCTTCAATCCCCAAATTCTTGTCTTCAATGGATAAAACTCTCCTTAAAGAACCCATATATAAAAGACCTTTTTTAGTTCTTATTATGACCTTATTTTGTAGATTTGAGGTGGTTCATAACCAAAATCCTAGCAGTTCATTTCGTTAAGTCTGGTAAAGAAAATCATCAATGTAAACATTTAATTTGGTGGGATATTAATTAATATGTACATAAACCAATTGTATTTTGTTTTATAAATAGATGGCTTAAACTCAAATAGTCTCTTTTAAGCCAAAGGCGTTCATGTCGTTAAACAAAATACATGTACAGCGTGATCATATGCGATCATATACTTATCAATATTCGATCAAATTTTAATTTTTGCATATATGATCAACTTAATCGAATTTATAAAATAAACTGGTCAAATCGTCATTAATGCGAGTTCATTCCAAACCTTCAAAATGAGGTAATAAAAAGTCTTGAAGAAAGTTTAATCCATAATTAACTAATAAAGTAATAATACATACTCATAAAACTTAAGTTACCCAAGATTCAAAATTAATGATTCATGTTTATTTGTTGTATGGTCCACACAACACGTAGTTAAATTTGGCCAATTCATTTTGAATTCAGAGTATAATTCTTGGCAAATTTTCTGAGTAATTGGCATTTTTGTATTCAATATTTTTAAAATAATGTCAGTTGTACTTTCGCTTCACAATTATTGATTAGTATATTTAGTGAGATTCATTATTTTTCTATTAATGTTTGTGTTATTCCGTTATATATAGTATTGTTTTAAAAATATTGGATAATTGTCCAAAAAGTGATATCTAAGTGTCCTTTAAAGCAGCCACAATCCTTTGTGTTTGTGATGAGCACCAGCACTGGCAACACCACCACCAACCCAATTCCTGCCATTATCACAATCCTTATATAGAAAGAAGGGGAGGCGATCCCCGAATCCACATCTCCCTGGCTAGATAGCTCGGTGGACTCGCGGCGGAGAGATCGATGCGGCGGGTACTGGCGGTGATGCGGCGGAACCTTCAGAACATGAGGAAGAGCCCCCGGGTTGCCGACGAGAGCATGTTTGGGGATGGGAATGTTAATGGAGCTCCTGAATTACCAATCGGCGAAGAGGGAAGGCGACGAGCAGGACGGAACGGTTTTTCCATCATTTTCAGCGTCGTTCGAGCTCCGATCTCCCTTCTTTCATGGCTTTCTCATCATCATCATCATCATCATCATCGTTTCAATGGTGCTGACGGAGCCTGGACGTCTAGCGATATGGCGCGAATATCGGAGATGAATCAACTTATGGTTAACGATAGCATGCGCTATGCCATCCTCATGTAGGCTACTGTGTAATTTTCTTTCTTTCTTTTTTTTTTTTTCTTGCTCCTTTTTTTTACTAAATTAAAATTGAGATAAAATTTCGTATAAACTTCAAGGTAATAGCTGTTGCAATTTAAGCACTAATTCTTGAATATAACCCAATACAAAAAATCACGCATTAAAACAAAAAAAAAATTTAATACGAAATATTTACGTGATTCAGCCCACAACGACCTTTTGTCTTGATAAATTTCTAAATTCATCTCAACTCAATTACATATAGATCAAATGAAATTAAAAAAAATACAAACCATGTAAGAATACAAAATACTTAACCGAATAATAGCATCTAATGTATTTCAAAATGAGAAAATAAAATTTCAAATATGAAGACTCTTGATCTTCAAACCAAGCTCGTAGAATTGTAGTTACTGTAAATTAAAGTATATAGAAGAATACATCTAGAAGAGTGATTATTAATTACCCAAAAAAGAAAGCTGAGTGATTATTATGACAAGTCACATGGTTACACAAGATTTCTAGAAGCTATATGATTACGTGTGTACGTTATACTCGAAAATAAATTCTTATATAATTGTGCCGTTCTTTAAATGTTTGGGCACCGCGTGATCTTTTTCCGTGCCATAGCTAATATTTTTTTGATCGAGAGAGATAGAAAGGAGAGGCAAATTGCTTAAAGCCAAGTAAATAAATGAGCGATTCATGAAGATGAGATTCATTTTGATCATATGTAAGTGTGGGCTGGTTTCTTCTTCAACCTGGATGGATTACTCTTTTTTTTGTTATAAAAAGAACTTATTTTTTTGTGAAAAAAAAAATAAAGAAATTACAGATATAGGTTATTGGGATTAAGTAATATTGTGAATTTTATATTTATATTTTTCAATATTAAAAAATTATAGATAAAATAGTGTATGCAGTGGCAAGTTTACATATTAATAAATTTTTATAATGAAAGCGGGCTGGTTCCTTTCTTCAATCTGGTTGGAGAAGTTTTTTTTTTTTTTTTTAAGGTTTATTTTTTTAAAAATGGAATTACAGATACTCAAGCATTGACCAAATTGGGTTTTGTTTAAAAATTGGTCAACGATACAATTGTTGGATTTGTAGTGCATTTAAACTATCTTTTATGTCTTCTTGGTTTTTAAGTCTATTCTTTTACGAGATAAAATTCTCTAGTTTAATATAAAATAATTTTATAGATAAAATTATCTTTATTATACTAAGTCTTAATTGGTTAATATACGCTAATTGCCACTTCATCACCACCTTTACCTCTAGCCATACTCTAAGTGTAATTGATTGTTGTGATCATTTTTTAATGATTTTTTTTCAATTTTTTTCGACGAGCTTTGATAGTCTACGTAACATATAAATGCTACAGTTAGTTTTAGCAATAGTCACACACAGAATTGATCAATTTTTACTATTCATTGTATTTAAACAAGTGGTAATCGGCGCCATGATCAACCAGTAGTGTCAATTGACCCATAGAAAAAGAAAATTATAATTTTAAAATTATTTATTTTTTAATTAGACTAAATATAAATGACTTCTAAAAAATATAATTGAGCCCAACCGGGCAACAAGAATATGAAATAATTTTTTCTCCAAACAATCTGACTAAATTATTGATTACTAAAAAGGTTATAATCCTATAAAACAAATTTTTACGGGCACCACTAATTTAAACAATAATATTTATATCTACTTGTAAAATTATAATAATATATTCATCACAACCGCTCACTTGACCACTGCCACGTAAAAAAGTAAATATTTTTTTTTTCTTTGAACAGCTTTATTAAGATCCTAACTTTAATATCATTTTAGATATGTGGTCGAAACACCACTTGAAGCATTGTTGTTTATTTTGATCAGCCTCGCATTTAGTCTCACATGTTTGTCTTACATAATAACTTATTTATTTATTTTATTTATTTTTTATTAGTTAATGTTGTCAATATTTGATCACATTATTATACGTTTCGGACTCAATATTTAATTTAGACAAATTGAGATTTTAAGTATTTTTGACAAAAATATGAAAATAATTCAGAAAAGATTAAAAAAAATCTAAAATAAGTTTAAGCCAAATTTCATGTCGCTTATTTTTGCCTTTGATAAACTTTTTTTAATATTTTAATTAAAAATTTTATTTTTACGATTTCTCTCATCGCGATGATTTAAAAAATTAAAATATTCTGATCGATAAATAAAAATATTCCAAAAAAGACAAAAAAATAATAAACACATAAATTAGCCCAAAAGAAGCCTTATAAATACCCAAAATTGCATAAATTTTAATTTTTTTTGGCTACATGAAGAATTTATATTATTTTAATTCAAGAAAAATAGAACTATACAGCTTGAGCCCACAACTCTCGCGTTGAAGGATTAACAAGATGCCATTAAATTATCAAAGTCTTGACAGTTAAATTTTAAATAAAAAATGTGTATTTTGGGCGTTATGAGAATATTATTAATGTACAAGGTAATGGATATCTTGAGAGAAAAAGAATAATGATGAGGTGATAGAAGTGGCTATTCAGTGAGGGGATAGAGCCTCAAAAGAGGCAATCATGTGGTTGGGGTCATGTCCTTAATACAAGGGACGGTAGGACACTGCTCCAACTGTGTGGCCCTACCTATATATATGTATCCTCACAAAGGTCAATCCATCCATGAATTTTTCAGAAAAAAACCTATTGGTTTCCTATGTTAAGTCAAACAAAAGTTATTTAATGTTCTAATGCATAGCCACTTGGGCCTTGTTTGTTGTTTTAAATGAAATATATCCTCACAAAGGTCAATCCATCCATGAATTTTTTAGAAACAAACCTATTGGTTTCCTATGTTGAGTCAACCAAAAATTATTTACTGTTCTAATGGATAGCCACTTGGGCCTTGTTTGTTATTTTAAATTAAATTGGATTAAATAAAAAAAATGTAAGCTATTGCTGGGTGATAAATAATGATAAGTAAGAGTTTAACTTTGACTACTTATAGTTCAACTTTTAGTATTATTATTTATTATTTAATGGGCAATAATTAGTACGACTGTTAAATAAAAGAAATAAGAAATATTAAGAGTTTTATATATTTTTTATAATATTAAAATTATAGATAAAATTATGTATATAATAAAAATTTTAATTTATGTTTAATTAAAATAAGATAAAAAATAAAATAAAAATTATAAAATTTTATAAATTGTTGGATACGAAAGAAATATAAACCAAAGCTTGACTAATAATACCAACGACCCCATAATATTAATTATTCTGAGAATAATCTAATATATATTCAATTATTAGTTCAAATTTTATAATACAAATACAAAACAATTAACTTTAATAAGACAAATAAAAAAAGAAAAATCTCATGTTTCCTAACTAATATCTGTTGGTAATATGAATTCAATTGAGTAGCAGATGTAGAATTCAATTAGTTATATGAATTCAATTAGCATAATTCATTAACAATTTAATTCTTTGTAATTTCAAATTGAATTTTGAAATTAATAGGCCAAAATTGATTTTTAAATTCAATTGGCCACTTAATTTCTTAGTTTATTACCATTCATTTAGTATGTGTAACCCCCACGAGAGAATGACTATATATATAGGTTTTATCTGTTATTCTGATAACACAGAACAGAGAAGAGAAGAAAGAAATTGGAAAGGTGAGACTGTAATAGCAGAAAAGAGATAAATTTTGATATTTCAAAACTGTGAGAGTGAGATAGAGAAAGACAGACGATGTACGTTCGAATAGTCAATCTTTGGAGGTGTTCCAACGTTCGGATCAACCGTTTTATTCTAAAAGAGTGACGCTGGTAGAGTTGCCTATAATACTTTTGGTAGGCGATCAATCATTCTTAAGAAAACTGCGTTTGTAAGACTCGATTTACATATTATGTTCATGTTATTTCTGTAATTTTATTTTTTATAAATTTTATTTATTATAATTTTTAAAAATTAATAAAAATATATTTTTTAAATTACGAAACATGTATCTTGTGTGTATTGTAATATTTTTTCAACAATATCAACCAATTTATTTTGTCGTCCACAATAAACAAATCCTTGGCTCTCTTTCCAAGCCTTTTTATATATTTTTTTGTTAGATAAAAACTCTACTTATCGGGAATCAAACCCATATGAATGGGGACCAATGGCGCCACTCCCCTAAGTCAATTTCAATCAGGATAGTATTGTCCCACAAGGACCACAATCACCAAAAAAAAAAGAGTACAATTTGTTGACAATTCAACTTTCTTTCTTTCTTTTTTTCTCAATGGATGAGCAAAAAAATTAAGAAAAATTACAAACAAATGTACTAAAAGTGTTTAAATTTTTTAATTGAATAAATCGACAAATTTAACTCTACTATCAAATACACTCTATGATGCTAAATTCACCTGAGATGACCAAAGCTTTAAATCCAACATATTGACAGATTAATGCTGCCAGCAGATGTGTCCTGAAATACCAAAATGCACCCAAAGGCACCAATTCTAAAAATTGAACAAAATGTAGATAGATAGACGTATTACATCCAAACCAAATGTGAATTGAGTGAAGCGGCTACTCAAATTATCAAAGATAGTCAAGTTTAAGCTGTATTGAAACTTGACCAAAATGACACATATTGTCATACAAACTGTCAGCATATTCTCCACCAAAAAATACAACTGGATAACCGACACAAAATTCATCTATTGACAAACTTCTTCTGAAAATAAACTGCACATGAAGATCAAATTCTTCATAATGAACAAAATAGATTCCTCCAAACAAATAAATCAGACTATATTCGCTCCAAAATCTTCTAACCTTTGATTTCTTTAGAAGATTCAAATAGATAATTCTTCTAATATAAATCAATTATACAAATAACCAACCCGATCGAACAAACAAAACCCTCAGTCGGTCATCAAAGTTCTCAACTTCCATCATAAATAATAATTACTGCTTAAATAAGACTAGAACAATTACTTTTACGTTTCAATAATGCAAAATAAAATTTTTGAAATTGAACTAATCAAATTTAATGTCACAGTTGAATTCGAAAGAGTCAAAAATCTTGAGAACCAATATGAACTAATCAAAAAGTTCCAAAATAAAACTAAACAGAAACAAAATTTTAAATTAAACCTTATTAAACAAGTTTGGAAGAACCAATTGAATCTTGATGCTGAAGGTGCGTAGGCTAAAAGCTCAATCTCAGCGCTCATGACTTTCTTCTCTTTGCCTATAGATTTTGAATACCAAATTAGGACACGTTTGTTGCATTTAAAATACATATAGAGACTTAAATGCCATTTGAAGATGCATTCGAATTTTCATTTTGATGTATAATATACCGTTAGAATCATCTTGACAAGATGAAACTTTTGATATATTCAAAATTGATTTTTTATCACTTAAAATTTTGGGTAGAGAGCAAAAGACCAGTTTTAACCAAAACTTTAATACCACTTGTTGTGCAAGAAAAGCACATAGTAATCACAAGCGAACACAAATAGACAGATTTTATGTGGTTCAGTAATTTCTCTACGCCCACAAGTAAAAAAATTCAATATATGAAGAAGAGATTATAAATTGCTCGACTCTCATAAATTTTCTCTCTCAAATAATTTGCACGCAAAATAATTTGAAACTAAATTCATATTTATAGGAGAGAAAAAGAGACTTATTCTAATCCTATTTGTGCTAGTCAAATTCAAAACTAATCAAACTTGTGCAAATCCTTACTGTTTTGATTTGGGGTTCTTTGATTTCACCCCATCATCGCTCTACATCCTCCTTCACTGTCGTCTTGCGTCCAATTTGCATCTGACGACTCCGATAGCCTAGCTCTGACAACTTCTCGAATCCCCCATTCTTTTTCTTCTACCTTTCTAACTACTTTTTCTTCTATTTGGATCCATATTCGATCCCTGATGGGTTGTTCTCTTGGAAATGGGTAATTCTCGAGCCCTATACCACAAATTAGCTCTCTCTCCTCCACCGTCGTGGGTTTGTTTCCACCTTTGAACGTAACATATTGTTCTACACGGGGTTTTTAGTCGATTTTCTCGGCGTTTGTCTCGTTTTGTATTGAATATTTTCTTGAAAAATATGGTTTTGCTTTTGTTTTCTTATTTTTCCTTCTTTTAAATGCCCTCAATTTGGCAAAAAAAGATGCATGTTGGGTCTTTGAAGCAGTTCGAATTATTTTGATAATAATCAGGTTGATTTGTTTTATCGAGAAAGTCTATGATGCAAAAATCAGAGGACAAAAGGGGAAACCGCCTTGGTCCATTGTTGATGAGAGAGAGAAAGAGGCGCAAGAAAGAGAGAGGGGAGAGATGGGCCATGTTCTTCTTGAGTGTGAAGTGTTTGAGTGTGAAGTGTAAGTTTAATATTTTACTAATTATCAATGCTACTATTATTTTATGGGTAACAATTTTTTAGCGGAAAGAAAACGAAAAGAATGTATATGTATTATTAGATAAAATTGAAGAGATCAGTGTTATTTTAGAAAGCAATAGAGTGTTCTTATTTTTGCCAAAAACCTCAAAGTAGGTCATTGTAAATTACCCTACTTTTAGTTTGAATTATCTTAAAGTATTCTCTTGCAAACTATATAACTTGATTGTTAAAAAGTCGTATTTATGCTTGGAAGTTGATAATTTTATTAAATCATGTATATTAAGATGTATTTTTTTTCTTTTTAATTAGTTTCAGGTGTTAGAAAAGAAGAAAAATTAGGTGATGGCGTAGCAGATGTGATGTAATTTTTATTTTATTTATTAGATTATTATTTATTTTGAATTTTATTTTTTTCTGATACTCAAATGTTATGTTAAGATAAATATTTTTTTGCTTATTAATACATTTTTGGATTAATTAAGTTTTATTTATTTATATTTAAATGTGAATGAATGGATAATATGATTTTTTTGCTATAAGAAATGGTTGAATATTTGAATGCAAATGAATTGATAAATATACATTACATTTTGAAAAATAAATTGCATCATTATGAGTTCGTCGCTAAAAGTGATATATTGTGTAATAATTTTTTTTGAATCAGTAGTAAGTTGTCACCAGAAGTGTAGTAATTATTTGCAATGGTAGTTATGTTGTAGAAAAAAATAAATTCTTATAGTTTTGCAAGGGCTTAATTGCCATCGTCAAAGCATTTGCAACAGTTAGTTAGACTGTAGCAAAAGATAGCTCTTATTTCATTAAACTTGCGTCGGCTAAAATACCATCGCATAAATTTTTGTTACCCGTCGCAAATAGTTGCAACGGCTGCATGCCGTCGCAAGAATTCTTTTGTGAGCCGAACAATTGCTACACTTATTTTCCACCGCAATGCTGACACAAAAAGCTTTTGCGACAATAAAATTATTATTTGCGACGGTAAGGAACCGATGAAAAAACCACTTTTTTTAGTAGTGAACTGCCAATAATTTTCTGTCTACGTCTTTTTATCTTACTTAGGGTATCATTTTTTTTATTTTAAGGGTGAGGCTTCTCTTTGTGAATAGGAGAGGTCAAGTTTGACTTTTTTATATATAAAATAAATATATTTTGATGATATGAATTGTTTATTTTCTTGTTCTCAGTTTATATATGATTATTGTAAAAAATTAAATTGATCGGATATCGTTAACTATCTTAATAAATCACATTTGCATTAATAAAATTAAGATGTGATGCCTATTTTATTATTTATTTAATTTACACAAATATGATTTATTTTGGCAATTAATGATATCCGATCAATTTACTTTTTTTACATTAATCATATATAAATTTAAAAAAATAAAATAAACAACTTAAATCATTAAAATATATTTATTTTAGAACCCATTAAGGTCCAAGTGGACCTCTCCAGTTACAGGAGAGGAACCAAATCCTTATTTTAAATCACTGAACTAATTTAAATAAAGCATGTGATGTCACGTGACTTTTCTTTTCTTTTTTTTTTTTTTTGTAGTACTTGTTTGGAATGTCTAAAAAAATTAATTTTTAAGAGATTTAATTTTTTTAAATAGGAAGAGGATGAAAAAAAATTTAAATTCTTTGGAATATTTTTTAGGGTAATTTTTTTTTTGCTTTTTATTAAAATGATGCTTTTATTTTTTATTTTTAAATTGTAATGTTTGAGATAGTAGCAAAATTTTTTTATTTTTGAGATTAGAATTAACACTTTAATTAATGGTATTATAGTTCTTTTATTCCCAAAAAAGTGAGCATTTGGGATGTGTACATAGACTTTTTTTTCTTAAAAAAATAAAATAGCCTTTTTAGATGTGCCAAGAATGTATTAAAAGCTAATTTCTTTTTTTTTTTTTTATAGAAAACGTCAATTTTTAGAAATGCCAAGCATGGGCTTAGCCTATAACGCTATTCGTTTGAGAGTTAAAGGGGTGGGATTGAACTATATAAGAATAATCTTATATATTTCTTTGTTTGGTTTACTAAACTGAGAGGGAGATTAGATTATTCCATTAACCTTAACCACTTTTAAGTCTCCTATCTTGGGATTATTACTATCTCACGAATCGCATGGATGTATGAGTTTTGAGACTATTACTAATCACTTTTTTTAATAGAAAATTTCACAATAATTGTACTAAAATTATATCTCTGCTGATCCATTATTTTACACCAATCAGATAAATATCGACAGTTTTACTCGAGATCTTGTAACGGTGATTACTCATCAATTCCGATTGCTGAGTACGTGTAAAGAAGGCGTTTAGAGGCATTGAGTAATGCCAATCAACGCTCCTCTAATGTTTAAGTTAAAATATAATTATATAAAAAATATATAAATTTTAGGGAGAATATAAATATCATATCTTTACTCCCTTGTAGATAATCTCTTTATATAGGAGCAAATTGCGGCGGATGTTTAGGATCATTATTCCATTATCTTAGCCATTTAGATAATTATATGCTGTAATTATTGGCACTATTTTAGGCATAATTTTAAGAAGACTTAAAGCCATTTTATTAGGTTGACTTATCTTATACTTAGCTAGGTCATTCATGATACTTAGCTAGACCATTCATGCTATGCTAGGTTATTCATGATGTGCTCGACTCAACCACTCGGCTCAACCATTTATGCTCTATGACAATCTGTCATTCTTATTAGAAAAATATATCCATATAGTAGTGTCCCATTTTCAAGTCTATCACATCATAGATTGACCAAACAAAGTAAATGATATAACTATACAATTTGCTTATACAGGTACTTATTCCATCTCTTAGACTTTTCTAACCATGTAACGCATTCTATGGATTGTGTTGCTTTTAGCCATATCTTGTTGGCCACCTTCGAAGGGATTTCCACTAGAGGCCACTTTGGCCATTTTATTCTTCGATGGATTGTTGTTTCTTAGTCAAATTCAGACCTTCGTGGGCTAAGAGGCTTTGATGGTCTCTTTTTGTAATGGAAAGTGTGAAAATGAATTAAAAAAAAAATTTGTAATACGTTCATTCTTTGGGTTATTCGAATCGTTTAGCAATCCAAATGACTAGATTGCCCAACCATTAGACTTGTTTTTCTCGCTGATCAAATTGTCTAGGAATTCGACTAGTCGAACCATCTAGTAATTTGGATTATAGTTTTCGTTGATCAAATTATTTAATAACTCAACTGACTACATCATCTTGCAACCTTATTCTCTTAGTTGATTAAGTCATCTACCAATTCTGCTTGTTCTCTGATAGAATAGTCTAACAATTCGGCTAATCAGATCGTTTAGCAATCTGGTTTTTTGTGCTACTAAGGGCCTTGAGCAGAACGTTGGGGAATCTGACCGTTCTTTAGCCGAACGAATAGTCAGGAAATTTGGCTCATCAAATCATCTAGTAATATAGCATATTGTAGTATGAAGGGCCTCAGTCTGATCGTCGTGCAATATGACCATTCTTGGGCTGATCAGATCATCTAACAATTCATCTTGAGGCCTCTGTCATATCGTCATGCAATCTGATGGTTCTTGGGGCGGCTGGATCGTTGAGCAATTCAGTTGACAATTTATCTAGCAACCGAGCTCGTTACACTATTGGGGGCCTCAGTTGGATTGTCCAATAATTCAACCGTTCTTGGGTTGACTAGATGGTCAAGCAATTTATCTCCTCAAGTGTTCGGGGCCTCAAAAGGATCGTCCAACAATCCAACTATCATTAGGTTGGCTAAATTGTCTAGGAATTCAACTGTCCTTAGGCCGACTAGATCATCTAACAATCCATCTAACCACATCGTCTAATAATTTGGCTTGTTTATGCCTTGCTCTTTTCTTTCTCATAGATTACCACTTGATTAACATATTGTTTTTTGTGATTTTCTTCGTTCATTGATCGCTACTCATTTGAAAAATGAAGTTGAAAAGAACAATGTAAAACATATGCATTCGGTGATGACTGCAGAGTTATACAATTCATGCAGTCTACTTAGCGTTGAGACAAGCTCTAAACTTGTTTTATATAGTCACCAGGTATGTTGTTCTTGGTGATATAATCAAGTCTCATTAGTAGTTCTCAAAAGTTCCTATATTTTTGCACTTTTTCTTTAAGTGACATAAATGAACTTGTATCAAATCTTGGGCCTATTGCTATTATTTTGATACGGCTGCTCCTCTCCAAGAAAACGTTGTTAAAGAAAGAAAATATGGTACCAACTAGTAGCCACATCAGGGGTGTTTGGCAAAATTTCTCCTACTAATTTTTTGTTTTCTATTATTAATTTTAACAATAAATTATAATCGCCTCCACACTTACAACTTTTACTACAAATTATAATTATTATTTTTATTTTAGGTACAAGTTAACGCATTAACTAAACACTCATAACTTCTATTACAAAGTACAATATAAAAGGTACTAGTTTCAGCAAACACTAGCAATATCAACCAAAATAACAATGGAGGATAATTAAGGCACCTTTAGTTAAAGTCAATATAAAATCTTTTTCAATTACAAACTTATGTACTTTAATCACGCCTTCACTCCATTTTTCATTTTCTAAATTTGTGATCAATTAATCTTCATTTTTTATAGAATTTTTATTAATAGGTACATAAGAAGAAAGTTGTTCCAATTATTTAAATTATAATTGTTCTGTTTCGGACAATTATTCTTTTTGTATCCCTTTTTATGCAGAAGGAAACAACAAATATTGCAATGTCCAAAACATTACATTACGATATGATAATCTTATCTCGTTAGAAGATAGAAAATTTGATGGTGAGATCTTCTTCTTCTTCATTTGATGTATTGATTGCCTCTCTAGTTTCGAGCATATTTGTTCGAATCCTCAATATGATCTTAATTTTTTTCTTTTCGAAGAAGTATTTTTTCCCACAAATGGCATTTTTTTGGCACTAATTGATAAAAATTGACAACAACTCTGCTCGAGATCTTATAATGATAGTTGCTCATCAAGTTCGACCGTTGAGTACCTGCAAAGAATGTGTTTGGAGGGATTAGATAGTGCCGGCCAACTCTCCTTTTGATGCTTAAGTTAGAGTATAATTATATAAAAAATATAATTTGGAAAGATTATGAATCTCGGATTCTTATTTCATTGTTGATGATCTTTTTATATAAGAATAAATGAGGCGATTTATTATAATTATTTGTTGATATTGGCCATCTAAATAATTACATGGCATTTTTCACGGCACTATTTTAGACATAATTTCAAGAGACTTAAAACAATCTTATTAGGTTGACATGCTACACTTGGTTAGGCCATTCATACTATACTCGGCTTAGTTTGTTTAGCTACTCATGATTTACTCGGCCATTTATACTCTTATGACGGCCCGTTATTCTTGTTGAAGAATTATATTCATATCAATATCAAACCAAGTAACGTATTATTTTATTTTTAAGTTATTCTATTATTAATCAAATATTTTTTGGTATAAAAAATAATACACTAATAATTCAATTTATAATAATTCGAGTGCTAATATATATATATATATTATTTTATAAAAATAACTTTTTAACCAAACGATTCCTATGAACTATAAGAATTTTTTATGATTTTTTTTTACACAGTAGTATCTTTTGACGTCTTATCAAAGCTATCATTATCTTTGGGTTAAGAAAAGTAGATTGTTCCAAGTGCTAGCTATGATTCCCTCCACATTCTTTTTATATTTCCATTATAGCCGAAAATGACAGAAGGAATAAAGTAGATCATCATTCATCATCAAACAACAAAGAACAAGTAAAAAAACAATTTAGCCTCGAAAGCATTTGCTTGGCAAAGAACACGACAAAATAAAAGTTGGTTCTATCGCCCATACTACTTAATATAAGAAAATGCTAATAGAAGGTTATTAGACTGTAAATAAGAAATATTTAATATATAAATATTTGTGTAAAATATATTAATATATGTAAAAGTTATAGGCTCCATACTAAAAAATATATTGATATTAAAAAAAATTTGTTTCTATTAGGCTATTATTTAAAATTTATTAAGCTCTCTTTAACAGCACCCTTTAATATAATTATTTATTGACTTATCTCCAAGTTATCTAAATTCATATGTGATTCTCTGAGTCTTATTATAACTGAAATGGCCGACGCCACAGTTATGAATGTAGTGTCAGTTCAACCCAATAAAATAGAAATAAATTTATTAAGTATAATTTGGAAATTTTATTAAAAAAATTATCTTTTGACACTACTACATAATTAAAAAAGAATCAAGTAAAAAGATAAATGAAAATTTTAAATGCACCTAATTTATTTCTTAGTACTCACAACTACAACTATTTATATGTATGTTAGATCCTAAATAAAAAAAGTGGATGCATTTAAAATTATTCTTTAACCGTTTAAAAACAAAATAATATTCTTCTTTTTTTTATAGTACCAACCTTTCAATTTTTTTCATCTCCTACCTTTTGAGTTCGAATATTATTATAAAACTTGTACAAAATCTCACATGCTATTTTTTCAGTTACTTCTTTGGATAAAATTTATTAATGATTGCTTAGTTATATATATTAAAAATGATGTATTTAATAATAGTAATAATAAGGTTATCTTGAAATACTTATTTATACTATTATAATAAGACAACACCCAAGTTAGTAAAATCTTTGTAACATTTTGTCTTATTTATACAAAAATTCTATTTTTTTTTGGTTATTTTCATCATTTGTATTGTCTTTTAAACAGTTAAAAAATTAAAAAAAAAATTACAAAATTTTAATCTCTCTCTCTCAATTCATGACTCGCGCAAGGCGTAGGCACAACTACTAGTAATATATAAAATCTTGTTGGAGTCAAATATAAAAATATATGTATTTACATGTTTTTTTTGGTTAATAAGACAACACGAGATTGGACAGTGGCTTGCTGAGTACCGAAATGTGGGGAAAGAGAGACAAAGTCCAAAGCATTATTTCGTTCATAACACTTCTGATGGCGTTCCTTGGCAATGTTCCTCCCTTCATAATTAATTATGATTCAAGTTTTTTGTAAATTTTCTTTTAGAATTTTATTTCTGGGACCATCGAAACAATGCACTAATACAGCGTGAAACAGGATATATGATGACGATTGAGTGAACTTAAGTAAGATATGGTCCATATATTAAGAAATAGGATTTCTGAGTGCACTAAAATTAGGATTGCTGAGCACAGTTAAGTAAGATATGACCCATATATTAGGCTAATTAGGTCACGGATTATGATTCTCAACTTTGTCTACCACAAGAGACATGTTGCATCATTGCAACGGCTGACTTATGATTTTTAGGCCCGGAAGTACTTTGACCGAATGTGTTTGAACTGTTCAAATCTATTGAATAATCAAAAGGAGTTACAAGACACTATTAAACAAGCTTCATTAATTGTTTATCAAGTCAAATTTATATTAAAAATATAATGTATAATTAGCATTAATAATTATGGTTGTATTTGACAATTTAAAATATCATAATTAATTTTTATATAGATATTTATAAAATTTATATAAGAATTTGTTTGTCCAAAATTATCAAATAAAATATATATTAAATATAAAAATAAAAAATAAATTAGGGATTGTTTGGTAAAAAAAAAACTTATTAATTGATTTATTGACTTAAAAGGCAATAAATCAATTCTATATATTGTCAATAGACTTTATAAGTTACTCTATAAAATAAGCCGCTCAACCAGCTTAATTTTTTTTTTTTTTAACTTAAACTGAAAATCTTGAAAACAAGACACCCTATTAATTTTTTTTTTTTTTTTTGTAATGGTAACAAGCATTGAGACATTGGGACTCAATAAACCAATACAATAATGAGATATGATAAAAATAAATTGATAAAATAAGATAATCATCTTACATTATTGATGTAATTTTACTCCTCATTTTTCTTTGCATTGGTCATCAAGTGATATAAGGTCTCAATCTCTTTCACACGACTTAATAGTGATACACACTTAGAAGTAGCTTAATGTGTCCACAAAATGCGAAAGCTATTTTATTCACCCACTTAATATGTACTTTTTTTTAATTTAAATCGTAAAACTCATCATACATTTAGTAATAAAATCTATAGTTTAAACTAATAAAAGAGTAAGTATTGCCTGCCTATCTAGTTTAAGAAAGAGGGTATTATTCATCAACCATATTAGGTGGGTGTAAAAATTTATTTTCACAAAATGTCAAAAGTTGTCCCCTGTTTCCATTTATTTTTGCATTGTTTGTTTAAAGTTCAATGATTACTCCCACTCTTTCTTCCCAATCTTAGCTGTCTTGTTTTGAGCATTGAGATATTGGTTGCCCCATTAGCTTTAATCTTCTGGTGATGGAGGGACCAATCTCAAACCAGATGATGACCAGATAAACCATATCGGCAATACGGTTTTGCTCCAATAGACAATAAGAAAAGACACGATTACAAGACTTGAACCAATCTCCTTTGTTACAGCATTATCCACGAGAGAGCTCTCCCCTGTTCCTGTAATCCTGTTTGATGTGCCAATAGATTTACACAAGCAATATACATCAAACTAGACAACTTCCTGTTATGGAAGATAAGAAAACAATAGCAAGAAGACCAACGTAAACACCCATAAATATACAATTTATGTGACTCCCTCCACATTCTTTTTTATCTTTCTACACAGGCTGAAAATAACAGAAAGAATAACGTAAATCATCATTCATCATCAAAGAACGAGGGAAACAATTAAGCCTCAAAAGATAAAAAAAAAACCCTTGTGTCGTGTTCTCGTGCTTGATTCTTGTTCATTTCTTTTTTTGCGTACGACTGTGCATGTTTGTGGGGGTGTGATTTCCACAACAATAGTGAAATTGCCGCAACGTCGTGGACGTAATAAATCACGTAAATCATATATTTGTATTTACATTGGTCTTCTCGTTGTTGTTTTCTTTTATACCATAACAGAAAGTTGTGTGGTTTGATGATAAATACAAAAATGATAAACAAAGCCAAAATTTTGAGAGAAAACTATGAAAGATACATCACCGACTGCAACTCTAATGGGTTTTATAAAATTATCCCATGATAGGCCAACTTATCGGTTAATAATTTTGATGATCTGTCTTGAGCAGCTTGTAGTATCTTGACAAACTGATCAATCGTTCTCCAGAATGATAGATCCGTCTGTGTAAAAAGTGGATTTTTCTTCATTTTTCAAAAACTATGAAAGGATGCAATACAATAGAAGGGTTAAAATCCTAACTTCGGCTCGAGCGTAACGGCTCTACTCCATGAACTAAGTTTCACAACAAACCATTTAAAACCTTAGCACACCTGGGATGAATCCGATCATAGGTCAGATGCCCCAAAAATAACTAGGCTCCACATGCTTAATACTTCCCAGTTCATTTATGCAGTTGACTTCAGTATGAACTTCTATTTCCAATTATCACTGCAAAAGTGAAATGAAAGTACAGGCACATGTATAATTGTAATGAAGAACTGGAGCTCTTCAGGTTCTGAAGTCTTCATCTTACCATGGTTGATCCAAAGGTGAAGACTTAACATTGATAGTGCCTCAAGAGAAAAATTTAGCCAGTGATGCTCGTCCAGCAAAGATAGGTACTCTATAATTTACTGCAGATTCTGATTTCAGAGTATTTGCATTGATCTAGATAATGGTGTTCAAATTCGATCATGCCTTTTTCGTTCAAGTTTACCCACGCTTCGATTGCATCACCGCATTAGGTGTCTAGCAAGAAAACCATTTCCACAAACTTGGACATAGTAGCTATCCAACTGGGGTTTCCCCAACCAGTCAATATCAAAATGAGAGAGAACCCACACTAGCTAGTTAAACGACAGAGATCCACCTCGCTGGGCTTGTCTCCACCTATCTCATTGTAGTAGTTGATCAACATGGAATAAGTATTGATGGGTATATATCTCACTTGACCTGCAAAATGGCGTGTAACGAGATAATTTTGGTCGAGCCCTCAAGTCAGCCCAGTTGCAAGTCCTCTAGGACCAGATTGGCAACCAGGTCAGCTCAATTCCCAGGATGGCTCTAACGCTCAAGTGGGTTTTGCCAGGTCGGGTCCGCTTAATATTCCAGGTCACCCTTTCCCAGGTTGGCTGGGCACCGGGCCCCTAGCCTACAAATTCGTCAATCTGAAGTCATCCAGATGCATGTCTGCAAACCTGCCATTTCAATGTGCGTTCCCATGTGTCACGGGTTGGCCTTTGATAAGGCCAATCCCGTGATGTTGTGTGGTCGTGGCAAGGACAAGCTCGGAGTAGGCCCACGACGGTGTTCA
>JAOTRH010045144.1:0-19830 GCA_034768845.1 Heliamphora exappendiculata | reverse complement strand
CCTGGACTGGTTTGTTCTAAACCGTGGCGACCAACGGTTTGTCCGAAGAAGGTTTGGTTACTGTGTTTTTATCCCAATGGTTTGCCCCGCTTAATGTAGCAATATTACTTTGGCTTTTATCCCAAGGTTGAGCTTGTGGCAACATTAAATGGGTGCAAAGTGGGTCCCGCAGGGATTGTGGTTTAAGTGGGACCTGCCATTTTGTATGGCTTTGGATTTACGGGCTCCGTTATGTGGGCCTATTTATTTAGTGGAAAATTTGCAAGGGAAACCCACAAGGCTTATTTCTGTTGGCCCTGGTTGGGTACATCTGAATTGAGGTCCCTTTGGACGACTCCCTGGTACCTCCCGTTGGAGGTTATTTTTGGTTCTTTTTTGCTCGAGCTTTCTTTATCCTATCTTTTCTCCCCTTGCAGTTGGGGTGTGTGTGGTCTTATTGAGGAGCTGAGATTGCTTTGGTTTGGATGAGAATCTGTATGTACTTCTAGCTGGGTACCTTCGGTGGGCTTTCTTGATGGTTCTCTGAGTGAGGTTTAGCTGATGGTCTGCTTCGTCTGGATCCGATGGTAGAGTTTTCTTTGGGATGGCCTTAGTTTTCTCTTAGTCGGATTCTCTGGAGATGTTTTACCCATTATTTATTGCTGACTTGTAGGGGTCTCCCGCCGCTTATGTTTGGCGACTCTGTGCGCAGGGTAGATTAGTAATTTGTGTTGGCCGATTTTGAGCTGGAGTTTTTGGGACTGATATGGTGTTGTTTCTTTTGGCTGGTAGGGGTCCATCTACCCTTGGTACTTTACTCATAGACCTCTGAGGGTTTCCTTTGGTTGTTCTTTGGACCTGCAGTTTGATCCTTGGAGGCTCTTTTGGCATAGCCTTTATTTGGCTGTGGAGGTATTGTTTTTGCACTTGCTCAGGCTACGTTAGTTTACCTGGTTGGTTAGAGAACAAGCCTCTTTGACCTCCTGAGCTTAGAGGTTTGGTTATTCTCTCAGCTATATAGAGATTCTTTGGCAAATCTTCTTCGGAGAGTTGGTATTTCTTGTATGAGATTTGGAACTTTTCGAAGAGCCGAGTTTTAGCAGTATTTTGTTCTCTTGTGTTGGATGAGGTGTTCTTGTCCTATTCATGCGGGTTGTGCATGGAATTTGTTTTATTAGGAGCTCCCTCTGCTATTAAGCGGGGGTTAGGTGTGTTTGTTATAGTGTTATTAGATTTTTCGTTTTCTTTTGGATATGTTGGTAAGTGATGTAATAACCTGGGGTATGCCCCTTGGAAACATGTACATTTTTTTTTATATTTTATGTTACAATTAATTACCCAAAAAAAAGAAGTTAGGACATCATCAAGAATCCAACAACAAAAAATTGAGAGAACAAAAAAATAATAACTTGAAATTCAAAGATAACAATTGCAGGAAATATTAACTTGAAACTTGACACAAAAAAGCACATCCTTCTAGCTTAACAATGCAACCGCGTGCACAATAAACTTGATTTTGTGAATGCCACATCCTTCTAGCTTAAGAATTAAAACCAATTAAGACCAAATACATAGACGTGGAGGAGAAATTGGTTCTTCAATTTATTTGGAACTCTAAATATCTATTGATTAATTTGATATTATTTTCAAATACCAAAAATAACTAAATTAATGCGTGTATAAATCACAAACTGTGTATAAAGCAATCAATTAATAGCATTCTTGCAAACGCGTAAGAATGAATGCTATAATTTTGTGAATGCCATTTCCTTATAGCTTAAGAATGATTGTCATAATATTGCATCTCATACAACCTTACAAATCTAGTTTTGGCTTTTGTGAATGCCACATCCTTCTAGCTTAAGAATGAATGCCATAATTTTGCATCTCATATAACCTTACAAATCTAATTTTGGCTTCTTAGTTACTTTCAAGACCTAGAAAAGAAAAAGAAAAAAAAAGACATAAATCCAAAGTATGAAACAACTAATAGTAAAAATCAAAATCAACAAATAGAACTTAACTTGGGTCTTAAAATGAAACCAAATACCAAAATAAAACAAATTATGAGGTAGGAGTTCAAGGGTTTGACTGGTTTGCTTTTTTCTTCAGGCTATTGAAGCATGTTTAGGCAATATATTCATTGGAAACTTTGGATAACCCCAATCTCCTTGAAATGTTACATCCACATATTTTTTTGAACCTATAAAAGTAGCCATAATTTCAAAAACACGATTTTTCTTAAGAAGCAAATTAAAAATAAAAAAAGTAGTCATTGAGAAAAAAACAAACAAACATAGGTAGTAAAGCAAATAGATTTCCGAACTCATTAGACACCCTCAAAAATCGCATCTTCAAGTCAACTAAATTTGAAAACACCGATGATAGTCAATTTGATTGTCAATATGCCAAAAGAAATTGAAAAAAAAATCACAAACTTGAATGAACATGGATAAAGCTAAAGCTAACACTAACGAAATATTGTTTAAAAGCTTATAGCTATAGAACTGGAAAAATAACTCCCATTATGAAAGCTTAAAAAATAGTTTCTTAGAATAAAACTATTAACAAAAAAAATCCAAATCTACAATAGAACTTGGTATCAACTTAAGTATATTAGAAAACTACCAAATTCATTCAAATAATTTACATTAGCCCTTTAAATTCACAGCCAATAATAATTAAAACCAAAGTAATCAAAAGTATCCAACAAAAACATATAAATGAAATATCAAACTTAAGAAATTATTAACCAAGTTGACCAAAACAAAATAAAAAAGAGGCATAAGAATAATCAAAAATTGAAAAAAATTTACAAACTTGAAAGAACATGTGATAAAACTTAACACCAACATAATATTGTTTAAAAGCTTATAGCTATAGAATTGGAAAAATAATTCTCATTACGAAAGCTTAAAAAATAGTTTCTTAGAATTGAATTACCAATAAAAAACATCCAAACCTACAATAGGTTAGGAATTTGATTGTCGATATACATAACAAAATTGAAAAAAATTCACAAACTTGAATACACTTGTGATAAAGCTAACATCAACGGAATATTATTTAAAAGCTTATAGCAATAAAACTGGCAAAATAACTCTCATTACGAAAATTTTAAAAATAATTTCTTAGATTTGAATTACCAACAAAACAAATCCAAACCTACAATAAAACATGGCATCAACTTAAGCATATTAGAAAACTCCCAAATTCTTTCAAATAATTCACATTAGCCATTTCGGTTCACTGCCAATAATAATAAAAACCAAAGTAATCTTATCCAACGATATTATATAAATGAAACATCAAATTCAAGAAATTATTAACAAAGTTGACCAAAACAAAATAGAAAAGAGGCATAAGAAAAATCAAAAATAGAAAAAATTCACAAACTTGAATGATTATGTGATAAAGCTAACACCAACAGAATATTGTTTAAAAGCTTATAACTATAGAACTGGCAAAATAACTCTCATTACGAAAGCTTAAAATATAATTTCTTAGATTTGAACAACCAACAAAAAAAAAACAAAACCTACAATAGGTTTGGAATTTGATTGTCGATTTGCCGAACGAAATTAAAAAAAATTCACAAACTTGAATGAACATGTGATAAAACTAACACCAACGAAATAATGTTTAAAAGCTTATAGCAATAAAACTTGCAAAATAACTCTTATTACGAAAGCTTAAAAAATAGTTTCTTAGATTTGAACTACCAACAAAAAAAATCCAAACCTAATATAGAACTTGGTATTAACTTAGGCATATTAGAAAACTCCCAAATTCTTTCAAATAATTCGCATTAGCCTTTCGGCTCACAGCCAATAATAATTAAAAGCAAAGCAATCAAAAACATTCAACGATAACAAATAAATGAGATATCAAACTCAAGAAATTATTAACCGAGTTGACCAAAACAAAATAGAAAAGAGGCATAAGAATATTCAAAATTTGAAAAAAATTCACAAACTTGAATGAACATGTGATAAAGCTAATACCAACGGAATATTGTTTAAAAACTAATAGCTATAGAACTAGCAAAATAACTCTCATTACGAAAGCTTAAAAAATAGTTTCTTAGATTTGATCTACCAACAAAAAAATCCAAACCTACAATAGGTTTGGAATTTGATTGTCGATATGCCGAACAAAATTGAAAAAAATTCACAAACTAGAATGATCATGTGATAAAGCTAACACCAACGGAATATTGTTTAAAAGCTTATAGCTATAGAACTGGCAAAATAAATCTCATTACAAAAGCTTAAAAAATAGTTTTTAGATTTGAACTACCAACAAAAAAAATTCAAACCTACAAAAAAACTTCGTAACAATTTAAGCGTATTAGAAAACTCTCAAATTCTTTCAAATAATTCACACTAGCCCTTTCGGTTAACTACCAATAATAAGTATAACCAAAGTAATCAATAGCATCCAACGATAACAAATAATTTAAATGTCAAACTCAAGAAATTATTAAACCAAGTCGACCAAAACAAAATATAAAAGAGGCATAAGAATAATCAACAATTGAAAAAAATTCAAAAAAATGAATCAACATGTGATAAAGTAACACAAACGGAATATTGTTTAAAAGCTTATAGCTATAGAACTGGCAAAATAGCTCTCATTACGAAAACTTAAAAAATAGTTTCTTAGATTTGAACTACCAACAAAAAAAATCCAAACCTACAATAGGTTTGGAATTTGATTGTCGATATGCCGAACGAATTTGAAAAAAATTCACAAACTTAAATGAACATGCGATAATGCTAACACCAACGGAATATTGTTTAAAAACTTATAGTTATAGAATTGGCAAAATAACTCTCATTATGAAAGTTTAAAAAATAGTTTTTTAGATTTGAACTATCAACAAAAAAAATCCAAACCTACAATAGAACTTGATATCAACTTCAGCATATTAGAAAACTCGCAAATTCTTTCAAATAATTCACATTACCCTTTCAGCTCACGGCCAATAATAATAAAAACCAAAGTAATCAAAAACATCCAACGATAACAAATAAATAAAATATCAAACTCAAGAAATTATTAACCAAGTCGATCAAAACAAAATAGAAAAGAGGCATAAGAATAATTCAAAATTGAAAAAATTTCACAAACATGAATGAACATGTGATAAAGCTCACACCAACGAAATATTGTCTAAAAGCTTACAGCAATAGAACTGGCAAAATAACTCTCATTGCGAAAACTTAAAAAATAGTTTCTTAGATTTGAACTACCAACAAAAAAATCCAAACATACAATAGGTATGGAATTTGATTGTCGATATGCCGAACAAAATTGAAAAAAATTCCCAAACTTGAACGAATATGTGATAAAACTAACACCAACGGAATATTGTTTAAAAGCTTATAGTTATAGAATTGGCAAAATAACTCTCATTACGAAAGAATAAAAAATAGTTTCTTAGCTTTGAACTACCAACAAAAAAAATCCAAACCTATCATAGAACTAGGTATCAACTTAAGCATAATAGAAAACTCCCAAATTCTTTCAAATAATTCACATGAGCCCTTTCGGTTCACTGCTAATAATAATTAAAACCAAAACAACCAAAAACATCAACGATAACATATAAATGAAATATCAAACTCAAGAAATTATTAACCAAGTCGACCAAAACAAAATATAAAAGATGCATAAGAATAATCAAAAATTGAAAAAAATTCACAAACTTGAATGTACATGTCATAAAGCTAACACTAACGAAATATTGTTTAAAAATTTATAGCTATAGAACTAGTAAAATAACTCTAATTGCGAAAGCTTAAAAAATAGTTTTCTTACATTTGAACTACCAACAAAAAAAATCCAAGCCAACAATAGGTTTGGAATTTGATTGTCGATATGCTGAACGAAATTGAAAAAAAATCACAAACTTGAATGAACATGTGATAAAGTTAATACCAACGGAATATTGTTTTAAAACTTCTAGCTATAGAATTGGCAAAATAACTCTCATTAAGAAATCTTAAAAAATAGTTTCTTAGATTTGAACTACCAACGAAAAAAATCTAAACCTACAATAGAACTTGGTATAAACTTAAGAATATTAGAAAACTGCCAAATTCTTTCAAATAATTCACATTAGCCCTTTCGGCTCACTGCCAATAATAATTAATACCAAAGTAATCAAAAACATCGTGCGATAACATATAAATGAAATATCAAACTCAAGAAATTGTTGACCAAGTTGACCAAAACAAAATAGAAAAGAGGCATAAGAATAATCAAAAATTGAAAAAAATTCACAAACTTCAATGAACATGTGATAAAGAGAACACCAATGAAATATTGTTTAAAAGCTTATAGCAATAGAATTGGCAAAAAAACTCTCACTGCGAAAACAAAAAAAATAGTTTCTTAGATTTGAAATACCAACAAAAAAATCAAAACTTACAATAAGTTTGGAATTTGATAGTCGATATGCCGAACGAAATTGACAAAAATTCACAAACATGAATAAACATGTGATAAAATTAACACCAACGGAATATTGTTTAAAAGCTTATAGCTATAGAACTGCCAAAATAACTCTCATTACGAAAACTTCAAAAATAGTTTCTCCGCTTTGAACTACAAACAAAAAAAATCCAAACCTACAACAGAACTTGGTATCAACTTAAGCATATTAGAAAACTCTCAAATTCTTTCAAATAATTCACATTAGCCCTTTCGGTTCACTGCCAATAATAATTAAAACCAAATTAATCAAAAGCATCCAACGATAACATATAAATTAAATATCAAATTCAAGAAATTATTAACGAAGTCGACCAAAACAAAATAGAAAAGATGCATAAGAATAATCAAAAATTGAAGAAAATTCACAAACTTAAATGTACATGTGATAAAGCTAAAACTAACGTAATATTTTTTAAAAACTTATAGCTATAGAGCTGGCAAAATAACTCTCATTATGAAAGCTTAAAAAATAGTTTCTTAGATTTCAAGTACCAACGAAAAAAATCCAAACCTGCAATAGAACTCGGTATCAACTTAAGCATACTAGAAAACTCCCAAATTCTTTCCAATAATTCACATTAGCCATTTCGGCTCATTGCCAATAATAATTAAAACCAAAGTAATCAAAAACATCCAAAGATAACATATAAATAAAATATCAAACTCAAGAAATTATTAACCAAGTTGACCAAAACAAAAAAGAAAAGGGGCATAAAAATAATGAAAAATTGAAAAAAAATCACGAACTTGAGTTAACATGTGATAAAGCTAACACCCACGAAATATTGTTTAGAAGGTTATAGCTATAGAACTAGCAAAATAACATTCATGACGAAAGCTTAAAAAATAGTTTCTTAGATTTGAACTACGAACGAAAAAAATTCAAACCGACAATAGAACTTGGTATCAACTTGAGCATATTAGAAAACGCCCAAATTCTTTCAAATAATTCACATTAGCTCTTTCGGCTCACTGTCAATAATAATTAAAACCAAAATAATCAAAAACATCCAACGATAACATATAAATGAAATATGAAACTCAATAAAATTATTAACCAAGTTAACAAAATCAAAATAGAAAAGAGGCATAAAAATATTAAAAAATTGAAAAAATTTCACAAACTTGAAAAACCATGTCAGAACGCTAACACTAACAAAATATTGTTTAAAAGCATATAGCTATAGAACTGGCAAAATAACTCTCATTACGAAAGCTTAAAAAATAGTTTCTTAGATTTGAACTACAAACAAAAAAATCAAAACCGACAATAGGTTTGAAATTGATTGTCGATATACCGAACGAAATTGAAAAATATTCACAAACTTAAATGAACATGTGATAAAGCTAACACCAACGGAATATTGTTTAAAAAACTTATTGCTATAGAACTGGCAAAATAACTCTCATTACGAAAGCTTAAAAATTAGTTACTTAGATTTGAACTACCAACGAAAAAAATCCAAAGCTACAATAGAACTTGGTATCAACTTCAGCGTATTAAAAAATTCACAAATTCTTCCAAAAAATTCCCATTAGCACTTTCGGCTCACTGGCAAAAATAATTAAAACCAAAGTAATCCAAAACATCCAACGATAATATATAAATGAAATATCAAACTCAAAAAATTATTAACTAAGTTGACCAAAACAAAATAGAAGAAAATTCACAAACTTCAATTAACATGTGATAAAGCTAACACCAACAGAATAATGTTTAAATGCATATAGCTAAACAACTACCAAAAATAACTCTCATTACGAAGTCTTAAAAAATAGTTTCTTAGATTTGAACTACCAACAACAAAAAAACCAAATCTACAACAGGTTTGGAATTTGATTGTCGGTAGGCCAAACGAAATTGAAACAAATTCAGAAACATGAATGAACATGTGATAAAGCTAACACCAACGGAATATTATATAAAAACTTATAGCTATAGAATAGGTCAAATAACTCTCGTTACGAAAGCTTAAAAAATAGTTTATTAGATATAAACAACCAACAAAAAAATCCAAATCTACAATAAGTTTTGAATTTAATTATCGATATGCCGAACAAAATTGAAAAAAATTCACAAACATGAATGAACATGTGATAAAGCTAACACCAACATAATATTGTTTAAAACCTTATAGCGATAGAACTGACAAAATAACTCTCAGTACAAACGATTAAAAAATAGTTTCTTAGATTCGAAATACCAACAAAAAAAATCCAAATGTACAATAGGTTTGGAATTTGATTGTCAATATGCCGAACGAAATTGAAAAAAATTCACAAACTTGAATGAACATGTGATAAAGCTAACACCAACGGAATATTGTTTAAAACTTTATAGCTATAGAACTGTCAAAATAACACTAATTACGAGAGCATAAAAAATAGTTTCTTAGATTTGAACTACCAACGAAAAAAATCTCAACCTAAAATAGAACTTGGTATCAACTTAAGCATATCAGAAAACTCCCAAATTCTTTCAAATAATCCACATTAGCCCTTTTGGCTCACTGCCAACAACAATTAAAACCAAAATAATCAAAAACATCCAAAGATAACATATAAATGAAATATCAAACTCAAGAAAATTATTAACCAAGTTAACAAAAACAAAATAGAAAAGAGGCATAAAAATAATCAAAAATTGAAAAAAATTCACAAACTTGAATGAACATGTGAGAAAGCTAACACCAACAACATATTGTTTAAAAACTTATAGCTATAGAACTGGAAAAATAACTCTCATTACAAAAGCTTAAAAAATAGTTTCTTAGATTTCAACAACCAAAAAAAGAAATCCTAACCTACAATAGATTTGGAATTTGATTGTCGATATGCCGAATGAAATTGAAAAAAATTCACAAATTTGAATGAACTTGTGATAAATCTAACAGCAACGGAATAGTGTTTAGAACCATGTAGCTATAGAACTGGCAAAATAACTCTCATGACGAAAGCAAAAAAAAAAGTTTCTTAGATTTGAACTAGCATCGAAAAAAATTCAAACCTACAGTAGAACTTGGTATCAACTTAAGCAAATTAAAAAACACCCAAATTCTTTCAAATAATTCGCATTAGCCCTTTCGGCTCACTGCCAATAATAATTAAACCAAAATAATCAAAAACATCCAACGGTAACATACAAATGAAATATCAAAGTCTAGAAATTATTAATCAAGTTGACCAAAACAAAATAGAAAAGAGGCATAAAAATAATCAAAAAATGAAAAAAATTCACAAACTTAAATGAACATGTGATAAAGCTAACACCAACAGAATATTGTTTAAAATCATATAGCTATAGAATGGGCAAAATAACTCTCATTACGAAAACTTAAAAAATAGTTTCTTATATTTGAACTACCAAAATAAAAAATCCGAACCTACAATAGAACTTGGTATGAACTTAAGCATATTAAAAAACTTCCATATTCTTTCATATAATTCACATTAGCCGTTTCGGTTCGCTGCCAATAATAATTAAAACCAAAGTAATCAAAAGCATCCAACGATAACATATAAATGAAATATCAAACTCAAGAAATTATTAACCAAGTTGACCAAAACAAAATAGAAAAGAGACATAAGAATAATCAACAATAGAACTTGGTATCAACTTAAGCATATTAGAAAACTCCCAAATTCTTTCAAATAATTCACATTAGCCCTTTCCGTTCACTGCCAACAATAATTAAAACTAAAGTAATCAAAAGTATCCAACGATAACATATAAACGAAATTTCAAACTCAAAAAATTATTAACCACGTTGACCAAAACAAAATAGAAAAGAGGCATAAGAATAATCAAAATTTGAAAAAATTTACCAAACTTGAATGAGCATATGATAAAGTTAACATGAATGGAATATATTTTTTTAAAAGCTTATAACTATAAAACTGGCAAAATAACTCTAATTACGAAATCTTAAAAAAGTGTTCCTTAGATTCGAACAACCAACAAAAAAAATCAAAACAGACAATAGCTTTGGAATTTGATTGTCGATATGCCAAAGGAAATTGAAAAAAATTCCCAAACTTGAATGAGCATGTGATAAAACTAACACCAACGGAATATTGTTTAAAATCTTATAGCTATAGAACTGGCAAAATAACTCAATACGAAAACATAAAAAATAGTTTCTTAGATTTGAAATGCCAACAGAAAAAATCGAAACCTACAATAGAACTTGGAATTTGATTGTCAATATGCCGAACGAAATTGAAAAAAATTCCCAAACTTGAATAAACGTGTGATAAAGCTAACACCAACAGAATATTGTTTAAATGCTTATATCTATAGAATTTGCAAAATAACTCTCATTACGAAAACTTAAAAAATAGTTTCTTAGATTTGAACTATCAACAAAAAAAATCCAAACCTACAATAGGTTTGGAATTTGATTGTTGATATGCCGAACGAAATTGAAAAAAATTCACAAACTTGAATGAACATGTGATAAAGCTAACACCAACGGAATATTGTTTAAAAACTTATAGCCATAGAATTGGCAAAATAACTCTCATTACGAATGCTCAAAAAATAGTTTCTTAGATTTGAACTACCAACGAAAAAAATTCAAACCTACAATAGAACATGATATCAACTTAAGCATATTAGAAAACTCCCAAATTCTTCCAAATAATTCACATTAGCCCTTTCGGCTCACTGCCAATAATAATGAAAACCAAAGTAATCAAAAATATCCAACGATAACATATAAATGAAATATCAAGGTCAAAAAATTATTAACCAAGTTGACCAAAACAAAATTGAAAAGAGGCATAAGAATAATAAAAAATTTTAAAAAATTCACAAACTTGAATGAACATGTGATAAAGTTAACACCAATGAAATATTGTTTAAAAGCTTATAGCTATAGAACTGGCAAAATAACTCTCATTACGAAAGCTTAAAAAATAGTTTCTTAGATTTGAACTACCAACAAAAAAAATCCAAACCTACAATAGGTTTGGAATTTGATTGTCGATATGCTAAACGAAATTGAAAAAAAATCACAAACTTGAATGAACATGTGACAAAGCTAACAGCAACGGAATATTGTTTAAAAACTTATAGCTATAGAACTGACAAAAAAACTCTCATTAAGAAAGCTTAAAAAATAGTTTCTTAGATTTAAACTACCAAAGAAAAAAATTCAAACCTACAATAAAATTTGGTATCAACTTAAACATATTAGAAACTCCCAAATTCTTTCAAATAAATCACATTAGCCCTTTCGACTCACTGCCAATAATAATTAAAACCAAAGTAATGAAAAACATCCAACGATAACATATAAATGAAATATCAAACTTAAGAAATAATTAACCAAGTTGACCAAAACAAAATAGAAAAGTGGCATAAGAATAATCAAAAATTGAAAAAAAAATCACAAACTTCAACAAACATGTGATAAAGCTAACACCAACGAAATATTGTTTAAAAACTTATAGCTATACAACTGGCAAAATAACTCTCATTACGAAAGCTTAAAAAATAGTTTTTTAGATTTGAACTACCAACAAAAAAATCAAAACCTACAATAGGTTTGGAATTTGGTTGTCGATATACCGAACGAAATTGAAAAAAATTCACAAACTTGAATGACCATGTGATAAAGTTAACACCAACGGAATATTGTTTAAAAATAAATTCTATAGCACTGGCAAAATAACTCTCATTACGAAAGCTTAAAAAACAGTTTCTTAAATTTGAACTATCAACTAAAAAAATCCAAACCTACAATAGAACTTGGTATCAACTTAAGCATATTAGAAAACTCTCAAATTTTTTCAAATAATTCACATTAGCCCTTTCGGCTCACTGCCAATAATAATTAAAATCAAAGTATTCAAAAACATCCAATGATAACATATAAATGAAATATCAAACTCAAGAAAAATTTAACCAAGTTGAGCAAAACAAAATAGAAAAGAGGAATAGGAATAATTAAAAATTGAAAAAAATTCACAAACTTGAATAAGAATGTGATAAAGCTAACACCAACGAAATATTGTTTAAAAGCTTATAGCTATAGAACTGGCAAAAGAACTCTCATGAAAGCTTAAAAAATATTTTCTTATATTTGAACTACAAACAAAAAAAATCAAAACTTACAATAGGTTTGGAATTTGATTGTCGATATGCGGAACGAAATTGAAAAAAATTCGCAAACTTGAATGAACATGTGATAAAGCTAACACCAACGGAATATTGTTTAAAAACTTATAGCTATGGAACTGGCAAAATAACTCTCATTACGAATGCTTAAAAAATAGTTTCTTAGATTTGAGCAACAATGAAAAAAATCCAAACCAACAATAGAACTTCGTATCAACTTAAACATATTAGAAAACTCCCAAATTCTTTCAAATAATTCACATTAGCTCTATCGGCTCACTGCCAATAATAATTAAAACAAAAGTAATCAAAAACATCCAACGATAACATATAAATAAAATATCGAAGTCAAAAAATTATTAACCAAGTTGATCAAAACAAAATAGAAAAGAGGCATAAGAATAATCAAAAATTGAAAAAAATTCACAAACTTGAATGAACATGTGATAAACTTAACACCAACGGAATATTGTTTAAAAGCTTATAGCTATAGAACTGGCAAAATAACTCTCATTACGAAAGCTTAAAAAATAGTTTCTTAGATTTGAACTACCAACAAAAAAAATCCAAACCTACAATAGAACTTGATATCAACTTAAGCATATTAGAAAACTCCCAAATTCTTTCAAATAATTCACATTAGCCCTTTCGGCTCACCCCCAATAATAATTAAAACCAAAGTAATCAAAAGCATCCAACGATAACATATAAATAAAATATCAAACTCAAGAAATTATTAACCAAGTTGACCAAAACAAAATAGAAAAGAGGCATATAAGAATAATCACAAATTGAAAAAAAATTCACAAACTTGAATGAACATGTGATAAAGCTAATACCAACGGAATATTGTTTAAAAGCTTATAGCTATAGAATTGGAAAAATAACTCTCATTACGAAAGCTTAAAAAATAGTTTCTGAGATTTGAACTACTAACAAAAAATATCCAAACCTACAGTAGAACTTGGTAACAACTTAAGCATATTAGAAAACTCCCAAATTTTTTCAAATAATTCACATTAGCCCTTTCAGTTCACTGTTAATAATAATTAAGACCAAAGTAATCAAAAGCATCCAACGACAACATATAAATGAAATATCAAACACAAGAAATTATTAACCAAGTTGACCAAAACAAAATAGAAAAGAAGCATAAGAATAATCAAACTCTTAGCATGGCAAAATAGAAGAAAAGATTGAATAGAGGCAAATATATGTTAGTTACATTTACATCACAAAGAAGGGAGGGAGGTTTACATCCAATGTAGGAAGCAGAATTAAGAAAATAGAAAATGGATCTACATTGGAAGGAAAGATAACAAAGGCTAAGCAATATGTCTAGCATTGTAATGCATCATTAGGCATCTTTATGAGTACAATGGTACCATTTTCGTGAGGTTAAACATAAAACAATAGCCTTTAGTAGAACTGACCCCACCCCATAATCAAAATTTTCCAACCGAACCACAAAACGATTGGCCAGGAAATGGGAGACTTCCCCATTATCGCTGGCTCCTCCATCGTCGTCCTTCCCAACCACATTCACTTCACCAAAGCCAAACCCTCGCCCAATCCCTCTGCCACCACAAAACTCTCTTCTTCCAAATCACCATCTCCGCCGTAAAAAAAAAAGCATGTATATCTTTCACTTGCAGCTTCAACAACTCGATTTAGAATGAAATTACACTCATTCCAGAAACAGATTTGCGTGGTCAATCACACAAATGCGTAGACTATACACAAGTATACATATGAGGAGAGAGGGAGAAATCGGACCTTTGATACAAAGGGAGGAGAGAGACAAATCGCGATGCGCGGACGACGCTCTGATTGCTTTGGCGACCAACGAAGAGCCTGAGGACGAAGACGAACTGTTATTGGGCGGAGGAGGAGGACGAAGGTGAGGACTCCCAAATTCTTCACCAGGGATTTTGAAAGTCGGAGAGAGGGAGGGAGAGAGAGAGAGAGAGAGAGAGGATTTTGAAAATGAGAGTAGGCGCTGGATGTTTGGCAAAAGAAAGATGAAAGGGAGTTTTTTGCACCGTTGGATGATTTTAGTTTGGGCGGAATGTAAATTGTGACCGTTGATTGAAAATGTGTACGAGACATTTATGTATGAGACATTTTTGTGCCCTGTTTTATTATATAGTCTAGGAATTGACCCGTACCTAAAGGCACTTTCACCATTTTTTTTTAGATTACTCATGCATTTTAATAATTTTCCTAAAACAGCAAAAAAAACAATAGAAAGAAATTAGGAGGAGAATGAAGACTTGGACTTTTAATGATTTTTTAAAAAATATTCTGTGTTAAATTTTTTAAGAAATTGGCAAAATCCTCCCTGTTTTTCGGATAATCCAGCGATTTAACCTTTTACAAAATAACTTGTCATAAAAGCAATCAGCGCGCAACTTCTTTTAAGAAAGACAATATCCACACAATATTGTCATAGCAGAAATGACTATACCAAGCAAATTAATCTACTAACTAAAAGTTAAAAAACGCGCAAATTCATTTAAAGAGGACATTATCCACACAATATTAATCTCAGAAACAATAATACACATTTCAATAATCTAATAATAAATTGTTCGGAAAATAAAAAGGAGTAACATATGAAAAACATATAAGGAACGATTTTTTCAAAAAATTACATCATTTAGCTTGGGTCTACAAATTTGATGGTATGCCTTTTAGGAAAAGCATCTAAAATTTAGACAGTATTTTTTTCCTATACAAAGTTCAAGAGATGTCACCTTTATCATATGAAGAAGTAATCAACTAAGTTACACCTGCAATGTGAAATTAAATACAAAGCCTAATAATACTGCAACAACAATATACTCAAAATAACATTTTAAAAGGCAGAGAAAAAGAAAGCAACCATTAATTCAAAAAATATGGAGAACTCGTGATCAAAAAAGAATTGGTAGATTAAAAAAATACCGAATTTATATTTTAGTTTCCATTAATCCATGGATACTTGAGCCAAACCCGTAACACTATCAAATCATTCATCCAAAGTATCATTAAAATTTTAACCATAAGAAACTACTGATTTCACTCAACTTGGGTCACCCAATAATTAAACCAATTTAGCACACCTCCAAGCATTGAATATCACTTAAAAGTTGATAACAATGTATCATAGAAAATAAAAAAAAATTAGAACGCATCATGTGGAATGAATCACTCTCGATACTAAATATATAGCGGCTTCGCCCTTTGTACAAATGTAGCGGCATAGTTAGAACTTAACAACAAAATTAAAACATGCATTGAGAACTTAATATTGATTTTATTAAATTCACCAACCTCCTCTACAAAAAGAAAAAATTTGCATGGCATGCCTAATTGAAGTTCATTTTCCATCCTAAAAGACAATACTTCTTCCATCATTCAACTACATGTGTAACATAAAAGTTAACTAATAGGCATTGTTTATGCAAATATAAAAAAGGCCACCAAGGCAAATTCTAACAAAATGCAATTAATATACTTTTAGTTTGAACCTCGCAATTTTTGCACGCAGATCAAACAAAGTAAACGATGTACATAGAATAAAAAGGAGAGTGATCTAATTAAGGTAGATTGCAAAAGATTTCTTCCATCTCCATGAAGGCAAATACCACCGTTTAGAGTTCGACATGGCCTTAACATTTATAAAAGACAGGGCCTCAGAGCAACTTGCAAGTTTCTATCCTGGTGATAGGAACCACATACCTTTAGATGGCTATGTTGATACTCTTTTGATTTTTTAAACCAGCCACACCTAAAGAAAAAAAAAAGAAGAAAAAAGTCTAATTAAACCAATCAACAATATAAAATTTGCAGCATTATTAGCCCTAAAAACTGTTAGCATATGGGGATTTATTAGTAAATCATACATATACCTTTGTTGGAGCTTTTCTTACGGTTGTCACAGTAAAAAAACCAAATTTTGCACACCAAAACCCATCAAGTGTGGCTGATTTCAATATTGAAATTGAATTACTATTAAAAAAAACAAATTAGAATAGGTGCAACATATATGCATGCCTTCAAACATATGCCACTCAAATCAAATTGAATCGGAATTACAAATCTAATGCAACTTCTATTACAAATCCGAATGCCCCACCAAAAATTTATGGATAATCCAATTTCCCCGGATCAATACACCAAATCAGTTTTCATGTGAACTAAATTATGACATGAACTATTGTAGAGTGAAGTACTATTTTTTTTAACTACTTAGTGTGAATAAGATCTCTTTTGTAGCCTTTGAAAATAATAGTACATAAAAGATCAACCAATCCTCATCAAACTATAAAATATTGCTGCATGTAAAATGTCAACTGGCTAAATAAAAAATAAAAAACACACTGCAAGAGACACTGTTGCGTTGAATATAAACAAATAATAACAACTAATTCATAAAATCAAAAGACTGAATAATTAGCAGTCAAAAGAATATTTGTCACTCACATTCCTTAGTACTTTCACTCGCATTCCATAATACTTTCAAGAATCACTCACATTCCAAAAATCACTCTATACACCTTGAACAGTTTTTTTAAGTTTCAATTAGGATAAAAGTTTCAAAAAGAAAATTTAACTAAAATAATTTAACTTTTTTAAGTTTTACCTTTCTAATATAATTAAAAGAGAAAAATCTTACGTTTTACCCTATTCAATTCTCTCTTCTGTTCAACAGTTCTTTGAAGGTGAAAATAGCACTACTTCATAGCAAACTTCAAGCACAAATTAGAACAATCAGCCATCCAAATACAATTCAAACGTCAAGCGGCCTAATAGATAGTAAAAAACAGTGCTGTGTTCTAGATCTTACCCACAACAATTGGGTGAGAAGATGATTTCAAATTTTCAAGAGGAGCATTATCAACTAACCTTCATTATTTCAAGAAAAGCATAAGAAGATAAACGAATTAGCTTCATACATTTGAATAGAACACTAATATCCAACAAAATGCACAATATTAAATCTAAAATAAATGTAAATGTAAACTGAAAGATATGTTTTGAAGACATATAGTTAGAAGGTTTCAGTTGTCCTGTATCTTAGTCACAGAGATAATAACTAACACAATCACAAAATTCCACGTCTTTTACCAAAATATAATTTTTTTCTCCTTAAAATTTGGAACATTGTTAAATAAAAAAAATACCCAAGTAAATTGAAAAGAAATGATAACTAACACAACCACAAAATTCATGAGCCAAGTTAACTAATAGCATCACTGAAAGAAGGAAAAACCATGAAGCAAGCTAAAATCCGCTTCACCAAGACTTGGGTCACAGAGGAATCATATGAAAATCAGACAATACCAAAAAGGTTCACCATTTTAGGGATAAGCAATATATACAACAAATTTATTCGAGTAACATCACATCATAGGAAAGCCAGGTAAGGATTAAAACTTCTCCACACACAGTTGATTCAAAACATATCAGATTTTGAGCCACATATTCAGAGATTTACTTGCATTTATTAGAGCAGTGGGCTTCTCCGAAAAAAATAGAGCATCAACTTTGAGCCATAATCTATTTGCTGTTTACCAAACTAAATCAACCCAATAAAAAATAAAAACTGTTAAGAAATAAAAATAATGATGATGAACAAAAAAAACATAAGAAAGAAAAAAGAACAGGGGAGGAAAAATAAAGAAAAAATAATCAATAATAATCAAATGGCAATTGATGATGGTAACGGATAAATCAAATGGTAGTATGCAAAAAAATGTGTAAACAGCAAGCAAATGCCCTTAATCTCTCTATAAAATTCAATGACCAAATTAACAATTAAAAGCAAAATCAACAAATTAATCATGGTTCGGGATAATGAGATGCAGATGGATAAAAGAAAATGAAGCCATAAAATTACCTCCTTACCCTTTCTTTGAGAACCCTAAAATCATCTAAGATTTTGAACTCATATTGAACATAAAAAAGGGTTAAGAGAATACCTACAGGTATTCACAAATATATTGAACATAAAATTTTTGCATTAATTACAGATATTCACAAAAATATTGAGAGAATACCTGCAACTTCTGAAAGTATTCACAAAATACCTCAGCGACGCTCTCGCTCGATTCGCCTTAGTTCATCCCTAGATCGAGAGTTGTACAAAAATCCAATAAACATGTATCAAAAAGCTCAAAACATGTATCCATATAAACATGTATCAAAAAGCAAAATGAAAAAAAAAACAAAAAATCAAAAAACTGCAAGTTTTATCCATAGTTCTTAAGGCTCAGAACATCTTGTGAAGAAGTTACAATTTGGAGAACCAAATAAAATTTCCTAAAATAATTAAACAACTAAATGACCACTAAATGACAAATACTAAATCAACCCAATAAAAAATAAAAATTAAAAACTGTTAAGAAATATAAATAATGATGATGAACAAAAAAACATAAGAAAGAAAAAAGAACAGGGGAGGAAAAATAAAGAAAAAATAATCAATAATAATCAAATGGTAATTGATTATGGTAACAGAGAAATCAAATGGTAGTATGCAAAAAAGAAATGTGTAAACAGCAAGCAGATGCCCTTAATCGCTCTACAAAATTCAATGACCAAATTAACAATCAAAAGTAAAGTCAACAAATTAATTGTGGTTTGGGATAATGAGATGCAGATGGATAAAAGGAAATGAAGCCATAAAATTACCTCCTTACCCTTTCTTTGCGAACCCTAAGATCATCTGATATTTTGAACTCATATTGAACATAAAAAAGGGTTTAGAGAATACCTGCAGGTATTCACAAATATATTGAACATAAAATTTTTGCATTAATTACAGATATTCACCAAAATATTGAGAGAATACATGCAGGTCCTGAAGGTATTTACAAAATACCCTAGCGACGCTCTCGTTCGATTCACCTTAGTTCATCCCTAGATCGAGAGTCGTACAAAAACCAAAGAAACATGTATCAAAAAGCAAAATGAAAAAAAAAACAAAAAATAAAAAATCAAAGAACTGCAAGTTTCATCCATAGTTCTTAAAGCTTAAAACATCTTGTGAAGAAGTTACAATTTGGAGAACCAAATAAAATTTCCTAAAATAATTAAACAACTAAATGACAAAAATGGTTCTTTTAAGTAATTTCTGTTTGAGGTTTATGTTAAAATTTTGTAATGTTTTGCTCATAAAAGATACATCTTTGATTAAGTAAAAACATTTTTTAATCAGATGTAAATTAAGTTTGCTAAAACCA
>JAOTRH010045133.1:0-19831 GCA_034768845.1 Heliamphora exappendiculata | reverse complement strand
GGGGGGGGGGGGGCCATGGGTTGGGTGGTGGCGGCCGGCATTGGGCAAAGTTGTGGGGAAAATGTGGTGGAAGGTGGGTGTATATAGAAGAAAGATTGCAGTAAAAGATGGGATTAGTTTTGGTATCATAGAGTGTGTAGAGAAAAATATAAAATTTTTAAAACTTCATGGTGTGTCCAATGAAAGTAAGTGTGTGCTTAAAAAAGAAAGTGTCTGCATTTGGAATCACTCCTAACTCCTAAACAATCCAAAATACAGGACTTTGGCTGAATGCCCCCTCAAATATTTAATTTGGAAACAGAAAGGAACCGAAATGCAAAGTGAAATTTCAAGTAGAAAACTATAAATCACAAAGGATTACCTCAAAAATATCAACGGATCGATACACATTCACGTTCTTCACCTCAGCCTCAGGAACCTCAATCCTACACAGATTTGTGGCCGAACCAAAACCCCTACTATAATCCGCGATAAAGTTTGTGAAAACTGAACTATTTGCCCTCAACACTTCCAAATTCAGTGTCAGAATTTTATACAAAATTATTTTAATATTTTAAGATACAAAAATTGTGATAATATTTTTAATTAATATCTCAATTTTAAAATTAGAATTTTTCAACAGTTTAAATACATTGAGGAATTTTCTACTCTTTAGAGTATAAATTGTGAGTACTTTAAATCTTTATGAAGAGAGAAAAGAGGAGAAAGAAATGGTGTAAATTGTTCTCATTTTTTATTTTACTAAAAACTGAGTAATTTCTTAATTTTCAATTTGCTAAGAAATTTTACAAGTTTTATTTTAAATTGAGGATTTCAATTTGTCACATTTGTCTAATAACTTGTGGTTTTTAAAAGTTCAGAAATTTACCAAATATTTGGACATCTGAAGCAAAGTTTTTAAAAAAGGGAGAAAATCTCTAAAGATAAAACCTTAATCTTTAAAGAAGGTTCCTGTATTTGTTAAAAATATAGGAGATCAGTGTAATTTACACTAACGATATAAAATAACAGCAAAAAATGAACGTTTTGAAAAACCTAACCTAGCCAAAACCTTAATCTTCATTTTAACACAACATCATAAGTTATATATTATTTTACGAGCATACACACCTACAAAAAAAAACACATGCCAAAAAGAACAACAAACCACAAATTTTAGATGCCCATGACTCCTTCAAAATGAGGTAGACATCTTTGTCAAAACACGCAACCACCCAATCAAGCAGAAATACAACAAACCAGCCAAGTAAATTCAGTTAAAACCGAATTTTCCAATGATAATAAATCAAAAGATCAATTTCATTTATGAAAAAAATAATAATTTAGAACATCAATTTTGGAACGTCAATGATTTTGTCCCAAAAAAGCATTATAGTTATAAAGTTCCCATAAACTATTCGTGAAAAGGTAATCTGATGCCCTTTCATTAGCAGGAACATATAATGGGTAGTTGAGGTCATTCGGCTCCAAAAATACTACATCATTGGGCACAACCATGGGGTTCAGACCATATCCTATTGCCTGATGGCTAGATAAATTGAATCTTCCTCCAATCCGCTCTGCACCGTTATCTAGGTGCCTTAAATCATTGTATACATCACTCCCATCTGCCGAAGCAAAGCCTTCGTTATTTTTCACATGGCTGAAATTATCCTCCTGTAGGCAACAATAGTCTATGGGATTCAGACCATATCCAATTGTCTGATGGCTGGATAAATTGGATCTCCCTCCAATCCGCTCTGCACCGTTATCTAGGCCCCTTAAGTCATTGTATATATCACTCCCATCCGCCGAAGAGAAACCTTCAATATTTGTAACACAACTGAAATTATCCTCCTGTAGGCAACAACAGTATAAACTCCAGTGTTAATACATGTTAAAATTTAAATAGAAGTTTTGTATACACCTCCGAATCCCCCGCTCCACCCCCGCCAAAAATAAATAAGAGAGAGAGAGAGGGAGGGAGAGAGAGAGAGAGAGAATGTTCTACAAAGTTCTGGATTATAAGAGAAGACAATTGCAACCACTAGCTGTTTGGACACTGATCTGATGCAAACAACATTGTAATAACATTGGACATTGCTGGGGAGATTAACTCAAGATAAAATAACAAGCAGTAGGACTGACCATATTAGAATGGATAAATCTGCTAGATAATATGCATGCGACAGGTTCTTAGAACTATAAAAATCCATTACAAGAAATTATAAAATCATACTGAAAATTAACCATTAGAACAGGAACATGTCATCGAAGAAAATGCCTCACATAGCCAGCAGAAGTTGCACCTTATTATTGCCATCCTGATAAGGAAGCACAGAACTGTCCTCTTTGAACATGTCCAGCATGGAAATAATATCTTCATAATCATCTGGGTCAGGTGGAGGCACTTCATCAGCCAAAGGCATAGCTTTTGACGTACTAGGATCAGATAAAGGCCCCACAAGATGTGCTTCCAGGAACAAAAACAGAACCGTTGCAAGGCAATGGCGGCTGGGGAAGGCCAGCAGATGGTAAAGATTCAGTACAGATTTCACCATCGTCATCCCATTCTTCCTCATTAAATGGTGCTCCATATTGAGCGCCATTTTTTGGGCCTGGACCACTCTTCTGGAAGACTTTACAGAGCATAAATGCATCCTACATTATGACAAGCTTAATGTCAATTTAAATTACAGTTGCAAGAATTGCCCCCTTCAACCAGCCCTATATATTGTATTAAATTACAGTTGCAAGAATTTCACCCTTCAACCAGCCCTATATATTGTATTGAAAAAAAGTAAACATTATGCAGGAAAACTAGAAAGATGATTGTGTTAAATGATGATTAATTTATTTTGGATGCATGATTAACAGATTCTGTGACAGTTCCAGATACTAAGCATCCTTGATCTTTAGTAGCTTAATTGAGTCTAGCCTGTTCCATTGCTCAACCAACAGGCAAGAACCGTCAGGTTTTCACCCACTAAATTATGTATTTGCAAAGCATCATTGCAAAAACAATAGAGCAACCATGCTTCCCATAAAGAACAACAGATCCACTAAAAACTCTTTCATCAATTATTTTGATGAGTGTATACATGTATACATTTTAGTTGCAAAATAGTAGATGGTATTTTATCCATTCATTCGGCTGCACACTTTTTTGGGGGGCAAGTATTCAAGTTGCAAACACTGTAATCGTTGAACTGCAAACAAAGAAGATAAAACTCCAATTTGAGAATTAATACAAGCCCCAAACTCCAAAGTATAAAGACGAACAAAGGAAATACCTGAACTACTCCTGCATCTGCCAACTCCTTGTCTTCAATCCTATATTCAACATAACCCAGTCTGTTCTTTCCCCTTTTGGTGCATGACCTATGTGAAAGACCAAAGTTTTTACCATCCCCACAGTTTGGTCCTTGTAAGAAACAGATCTATCCTTTCCAGTGGATTTCCAATACCCAGTCTCAGTTGCACGATTCATTCTAGCTCCACTTGCAAATTTTCTTTCTTTTGGGCAAAAGAAGTACCATTCAAGATCCTTACTTCTTGAGCAAGATTTATCTGGAAAAAAAAGGAAAAAAAAATGTCAACCTAAGAACCGAGAGAAGCATTAACAAACAAAAAGAAAAAATAAATGGGAAGGAAAAAGACTGTACAAACTGCTAAAGGAATAGGTTCTCTGGAGAAATATAACTGGGTTCTAAATAAACAAAAAGATATAAACTAATTTAGATGACAAAATAGAGAACTTTACCAGAACTAGAAAAATAAATGGACCAGTTGCAAGAAACATATGCAGAAAAAGCACAATTATAAAGTCACAATCAAACCACCACCAATTAAAACAACAAAAATAAAGAAATTACACAATTCTAAGCCTATATATTACTGCTCAATATTACAGACAAACCGCCCAACCGCCTACCTGAAACGAAGTCAAACACAGTAGTAAATAAATAAATGAAGCAAGTGATTAATGGATAGGTCGAGATAAAAAGAGACATATACCTGGAAGATCCCAAGGAGAGTACTTGTATGTGTTGAGCTCTGAAATGGGTTCAAATTTGAGCCTTTTCCCCATTACCTTCTTTTTTAGGTAGTATTTGACCAGCTCAACAGCCGTAGGATGGAAGCGAAATCCCAGAGGAAGCGACGTTCTTGCCTTGAAAATTATCAATAAACCTCTCACAATCTAATCCGAGTATACTATGCCCTGTCTCGTGAACAAATAATCTACCAATCCCTTTCAGCAATAAGGCTGTCTTCCCTGTACACCAGCAACTTCTTCCCCTAAAACCTTCCAATTTATTTCAAGTCCAGTGCCGAAACAAGATCTTCTAAGAACACCACAGCCAACCCCGGATCATGAAACACAGTGGACACCGAAGAAAACACTGAAGTTTTCTGCTGGGATCAAAAGACATTGCAAGGAAAACCCTGACGTTTTCAACATTATCAGCATCATCAGACAACGGTATCCCAGCTCCATAAAAAACTTCGCACACTCGACGCAGAAAGGAAACAGCACACAACCAATCCAAGACCACAAAATGACTCAAAATCGGATCACCGATGACGCACAAAAAGGACTGAGAAATACTTCAATCACTAAAATATAAAGAAAGGGAAAAAAAACAATAATTGTTTAGTTAAAGAACAACCCTAGAAGCATGAAATTACACATTACATCAAAGACGACGGGAAATTTATGGGTTTGGAATTTTGGTTAGTTTGGAATGTTTACAAGTTTAAATTTATGAGTTTCAGAGTTATCAATTTGCTGAGTCGGCTCTGATTTTCTAAATTAAGTAGAAGGACGCACGCAATGCAATACGTATATAATTTAAAAAAGATAAATTAAAAAATCTTAATAAATAAAATAAATTATATTTATGTTCACAAGTTTCGTCACTTTTAATTCATAATTTTAAAACAATTCACTTAATTATTAAACTCTGCACCCATATTTTTTTTTAGTGAAATTTTTGTCATCATTGTGAGAAAAATGATAAGTATACATAGATAATAAATTTTAAAATTTGTGATGGAATATAAATGTCTGATAGTATGTAAATAAAATTGTAAAAAAGTCAATTACCCAAAAATAAAAATAAGAATTGTTGAAAAGTTAGCTTGTTATAATCTTGGGCATATGGTTGTATGTTTCTAATTTTTATTTTCATCATTGCTAATAAGATTGAGTATAAATTGTTAACAATAAAATTTGTTGCTTATACGAAGAATTAGCAACCAAAGTTGAAATAGTATAAATAATATTAGAGTTAGACCAAGAAACTCTTAAGCCTTGTTTGATGTCATTATAGGGCTAAAAATTGAATTTTTAATGATATAGGTCTTCAAAAATTGTGTTTAATTTGAAAATTTTATGATTGAATTAACAGTCCAATGTACTCTAAATCCTAAACAGTTGCCAGATTGACAAACTGAGCAAAAGTTAGGTTTCACAATCCAATCCAATGGGATTGGTAATTAAAAGACCCATATGCCTCAATATTTTATGATAATGCCAAAATTACCATACAACATATAAATTCTTTTATTTGTCCACATTTTTAATTGTTTAGTTATACTTTATTATTTTTATGTTTTCAATCTTAAGATCCTACAACTATAAATTGTTTTGGAATAAAAGAATTAAAAGAAAGATTTTAAATAAATTAATAAAAATGAAACAAGTAAAAATTATGTAAAAATAATGCTATTTAAAAATAATTTTTATATAAAAAATATAAAAATATAAATAAATAAACAAAAAATTTACACCACAAAAAAATACCCAAACAAGGGCTTAATTGCACAAGTAAATTATTCAAATATCATAAGGGTAATATTACAAATTTATAAATTAAGTCTAATGCCACACAATTTAATCTGATTTAAATCAAACATGAGTTTTTGTAATCTATCACTTAATTATATCTAAATTAAACACAAAAAATTTAATTTTACTTTATTATTAATTTCATTTTATTTTATTTTTATTTTTATTTTACTATTAATTCTACTCAATTTACGATGGTTATATATTGGCGATGATAGAAATTGTTTTGTTAGTTTTTCGCGAATAAGAGTAATTGTTGAAGCCCATTGAAGCCCACCGCAACTGTTTAAACGTGGTTACGTGGGTTAGTTTATATAATTTTGTTTTGCTTTTCTTAAGTGCCCTTATAGTAACTGAATTTTGTTGTAGGAATGCTGTAAAATTATTAATTGTTATGAGGTAGTTTAGGTAGATAAAAAAATGTGAGTTGGCTTCAATTGTAAGTACATACAAATTTGAGTGTTGTCTTTTATAATAGTATGATGCTTTTGGTGGAGTTTTAAAATGAGGAAGTTATAAAATTTTTATGGTTGATTTTTTTTAATAATTATTTTTTTGTTAAAAAAATTATTACATAAATTCAAGAAGAATATGTTTTTCTCAATTTCTGTATCACTTTTCTATTTGCAAAACATTTTTTTGAAAAGACTATATATATATATATATATATATATATAATATAATGAACTTTTGTAATGGCATTTTTTTTTTATCAAAAAGATCAGAATTCTAAATGCATTACAAGTTTGATATAAAATTGATCAAAAATATACATCGGATGAAACAAACAACTCATAAATGCGAGAGAAAAAAGCTTATATGTGCGGAATAAAAAAACTCCACACATAAAAAAAACTATAACTCCATGCAAAAAGAACTACAAACCCCTCAACACAATAAAGCATTATTAAAACACAAAATAAAATCCAACCAAAAAATATAAAAATTGACCATCATGAGCAGCATGTCGCTGCTCTTCTTCAACGAGTTATAATAACATCATAGTATTTATCTAACTTTTGCAAAAGAATTTATTAAAGATTGGAGGTGGTCACTTAACCACAACTTTAACATTACCGTTTTCAATTCACTTATGCCAATTTAATAAATGTTTACATTTGAAGGAGCTTATCTATAAAGAAAGGGGGAGTGGAGAACAACTAGGAGAAAAAAAGAACAGGGGGATCAAGATAAAAAAAGGAGATCATAGAAAAGAAGTCTAGAAAAACGATGCGAGGGGTTTGCCATAAAGGAATCCAATTTCAAGACACAGCTATGTAATTCAATGAAAACAATAGGAATAAGGAAAATTTCAAGAATTTTAATTTTGTTTTTCACTTGTAAAACATCAATATGGGAGTGTGTTGGAACTGAACTTATTGTAAAAGTTAATTATTGAAAAATAAATTTTAAAAACATCATAATGTAATTTATCAAGAATCTAGTGTTTAGTTGTTTTTAGCACATAAGTAAAAATCAAAATATGTGACAAATGTCTCTACACAACTTTCACTACAAAAACCTAAAAGTTGTTGCTAATAAGCAGCACCAAACACTCCCATAAATCAAAATCTTAAGAATTTAAGTGCACCCACAAGTAGAGCAAGGCCACAGTAACTACAACCTCATTTGGCCGGTGAGTTACACTCATCTTCTAAATTTTTCTACTTAAAAGTTCAAAAAATTAACTTATAAAAGAACTAGTATTTGATTTTCTTATTTAGCTTAAAACTTAAAAATGTAAAAAACTTTACCTTAGTTGAGTTCTTAGAATTAGGTCAATGTTTTGTATTTCTCTTGACATATAGATTTCTCCCTCTCTCTCCCTCTCTATTTTAGGATGTATCATACCCCATTCGATGTATCTATTTAATCGACTTTATGACAAATTTGTAATGTTTTTAGGTTTTCTAACCTTTTCTAATAAAAAAATAGTTGTACACTGATAACGAACCTTTTTTTTACTATATAAGGAATCTCTCTAATAAACTTAATAGATTAAACCTCAAAAGGAAAATATGCACTAAATCCCTCACAAAAAGAATGATAGATTAGAAATGGAGTTGAAATATAAGAGCATCTCCATCATACTCTCCAAAGGAAGCCCATTAACTATTTTGCAGAGTAATTGTCAATTTCTTGAAACTCTAATTTAAAGAATAATGTTGAAGTTGGTCGAAATAGCACAAGCACTAAAAAATGTAAGCTAAATTAATGTCATACAAGTTTAGAACATCAACCAAATAATAGGGAACTGAGAATCTTGTCTCAGCTATAATGTCATCAACCTTTACTTGCTTTAATATCTCTCAGCTACACATTATTTACAAATGCACACAAGCCGCATGAAACATTATAACAACGGGCAAAGCAAGGAAATGAGAACTAAGCTTTTCCACAATTTGGAACCTCAAATCAAATAGGAAAAGAAGAATAGAAAAAGAGAAATCCAAGCAAAGAATACACAAGATTGATGTCAAAAAGTTAACATACAAAAGAACTACTATTTGATTCTTCGTATTTAGCTTACAACTTTAAAAAAATAAAAAGTTCAACTCCATCAAGTTGCCAAACAGCCACTTTCTTACTTGAAAGTTTGTATTCCTCCATTCATAGAGATTTGATTTCTTCTCCCGTTTGGAGATTCACTCCTCCCTATGTGGAGGTTTCTCTCTCTTTATTTGAGAAGGTGTCTTGCTATCTTTTTATTTGAGAAGGTGTTTTGTTACTTGTAACGTACTTATCTGATGACTTTATGTCGAATCTGCAGTTACATTAATAAGAGACCTATGTTTTACTATACAAGGAAAACTCCATAAAAAACCCGATAGATTAAACCCCCCAACCAAACAAGCACAAAATACCTCACAAAAAGAGTGATAGAATAAAAATGGAGGTGAAACATAAGAGCATCTTCATCATACACTCCAAAGGAAGCCTGTTAACTATTTTGCAGAGTAATTGGTTTTTTTTTTTTTTTCGAAGCTCCAATTTAAAGAGTAACACAGGAGTAACTCTAAATAGCACAAGAACTATAAAAGGTTAGCTAAAGCAATGGCACACAAGTTTAGAACATCTACAAATAAATGTAGGGAACTGAGAATCTTGTCTCAGCTATAATGTCATCAGCCTTTGCTTGCTCTCTCTCTATCTACATTATTACCAAATGCACACAAACAGCATGAAACATTATAACAAGGGGCAAAGCAAGGAAATGAGATCTAAGCTTTTCCAAAATTTGGAACCTCAAATCAAATAGGAAAAGAAAAGCAAAAGAGAAATCCAAGCAAAGAATACACAATACTGAAAGTCATCTACAAAATATTTGGGAGCTGAAAATCCATTCTCTGCTGCAACTCCTTGACCTTCATGGACAGCTCTGCTTTCTGCTCCTTGTAGCTCTGAAGCAGGTATTCTTTTCCTTCTATAACCTCCTTCAACTCAATAACTTCCCTTTTCAGCATTTCAATCCTCTCCCCGTCTCCTCTCCCCTTCCCCGAACACTCCAAACCACTCTCGATAGTACCCAAATACCCATTTGTGTGGCCGTTTCTCCTTTTGGATGGCCACATTGGGATGGTTGAGGGCTTATCATCGGGGTCAACTTGTCCCACACAGCGATTGGCAATTGCTTTCCTCAGCCTCTGGATTTCTCTCTCTGAGTCTAGCAGATCTCTGTTTGCAGCATCCAGCAGGGATTGAAGATCAGAAGAATGAGACAACTGGGAGCTGAGTGAGTTCTTCAATTCCGCAATCTGGTCCTGCATCTCCATTATCATTTCGTCCCTTCTCTTCAGCTGCTGCCTCAGCTTTTGTATCACCTCTCGCTTGCTGAAGATATCGGACCCAGATTCCGAGACAGGTGGAGAGTCAGAGCTGTTTGATTGGTGGAACAGCTTTTGGGGCAGCTCAAGACAGTCAGGAGACGATGCCCAGATGATACTATTCTCTCTGTTAAATCCCGTGACAGGAACTGTCACCAGAGGGAGTGAGGCATTAGGTTTCGTCGCCAATTGGCCATTAGGTTGCTGCTTAATCTCCACCATTCCTTGAGTTCCTGCTTCAAAAGTCCACAGGGAAATATATATATATATATACCAAAATATATTAGTTAAAATTCAGTGGCAGAGCCAATAAATTATCCAAGAGCGAGCACTAATTTTTTTCCACACGCTTTTAGCTTCATTTGGCTAGTGTCTAAAAGTTAGATTTTAATTGTTTCACTTTATATCCTTAAAAAAGTCAACTATGAAAAAGCCACATTTCATCTCTATGCTGACAATTTATAGATATTTTAATCAATCAAACTTTTTATTTATTTGGCTTAAAATAAAAAAAATACAACCACCTGACTTAAGGCTAAATTGTTAGAACTCATTGTCATCTCTCATTTTAGAATAAGTCATTTTTAACGGTAATTAATGCTTAAGTTTTGGAAACTAATTGTCATATCCTTTTTTTTTGGAATAAGACATTTTTAACTGTGGCTTTTTAAAATATTTTTTCACAATTTTTTTTTAAAAAAAAAAAGAAAATCAATATCCTAAAAATCCTCAAGATTAGAAATTCAAAAGTCAAAATAGAACAAATCATTGAAATGTCAAGCTTCCTAGCATTTTGGTTAGGATAAGTCAAAAATCTTAATTTTAGTATGAGAAATAAGAATAAATTAAAAAAATTTAATTTTAGCATAACCATGATATTCAACACATAACATAAATCACTTATATCAAAACTAAATTAGTCAAACATGATTTGGGTTGTCTTTAAAAATTCAAATTAAAGTCACTAATTGCAATGTTTTTATTTAAAATTAAAAATAACAGATCTTTCCATAATTAGGAAGGGTACTTATATAATCTTTTAAGGGGATATTTTAAGATTTTATTATTTTTCATATATAAAAATTTGAATATAAAAAGTTTGGGGGGTGGGGGGAACACGTGACCCCTCTGGACCTAAGGTGGCTCTGCCAGTGAGTTAAATCTAAATATGTGATTTTGAAAATATCAATATAGAGAAAATTCATGATGCCAAAAGATTTTGATACTAGGAATAATACAAGTATACTTATTACTTTTGTTACATAAATTCTTTTGAACGTGTAGAAGTACTCGTGTTGGACACTTAACAATGAGGTAAGAGTGTAGAATGTGTTTGACCTGTGTAGCTAACATTTATTTAGCAAAGTATTTCTAAGTTTTTAAGTTTACCATACGCATAAAGTTCGCATATTGTGTGTGAAATGTTATGTTACCTTGTAAAACATAATTTTAACTTAAAAAATAAATTAAGGTTATAAAAATATAAGAATACTTTGTCATATCTCTGTATCCATAGAAACAAGAACTAACTAAATTTCATGCTTAGACATATACATGCACATATTTACATCATACATGCACTTATAGTTATTAGAATCTTAGGATTTTCTATTTATTGTGTGATTCGATTCACAATTTAAGCACAAATCAGAACGAATTTATAGATGAATCTATTTTGGGATGAAATCGATGGTGAATCTTACAATTCGTGGTTAGATTCATGAGTCAACTCACAATTTTCTATTCAGGAGATTCTTAAAAGTATTAGCTTTGATAGATTCCAAATCACTTTACACCCTTTTTCTTCCTTTTTTTTTTGTGAAAATACTAAAAATACAACCTTTTAGGTGTTTAATGTGCAAATAATAAAATGCCTACGTATAATTTGTCGATCATTTGGTGATTAGAGAATTTACTAGAATCTAGTTAGACTCAATTGGCTCTTAATCTTTCTGTTGTTATTTTTTCCTGTGAAAAATATATCGGGGTGTTTAAAGCTAAAATAACTAACAACCAGGAATTATCTATCACTCTTTTCATGAAATACACACAAGTTAGTGTAATATGGGCGGAATCAGTTGGATTCAACCATTATATTACAATACTTCTTCTTCTTTTTTTTTCGAAAAAAGAACAATAAGTGCACAAAAGAACTTCAAAAGTATTTTAGGCTTAGATTAAAGATTTCTCTCACATGTTCTCTTATTATATTCTCTTTAAAGTTTGTAAATTCTTCTTTTGAGGTCAAAAAAGCATACACTATGATTCTTAAAGAATATAATGTTTGCTAGGATTTAGACCCATATTTCGTGATGAAAGCAAATGTCATACGTGTTGGGGAACATAATTATGTCCTTAACTCCTTATGTGAAAACTGACCAATATTGTATAATGTGTCAAAATAAAATTATTATAGTTCCTTTCATCAATATTGTTTTAGAATTTTCTTTGATGTTTATATTAAATCTTATGATTCCTAATTTGTCTTGATTCATAATTTGCAAAAATAGAATTTCTATTTACAATACAATTCTTGATTTGATAACTCAACACCCATATTTGAGTCCATGTAAGTTATGTAACATGGGTTGCCTTGCTTGTGTATTATTCTTGAAAGAAACATATAACCAAAGAATGGAAACAGAATGCAACATTTGAAGTACGAGGTCTCATGCAAAGTTTGGCCAGATATCATAATCTAGAGCATTGGGTTGCATTGAAGAAAACTGCACCAGATTGATACATGAGAGAGAGAGAGAGGGAGGGAGAGAAACATAGCTATCTGACAGTGCATGCAAAGTCTTTTCAAGACCAAGTGAGAAGCTCAAAACTTATCTTAGATTGCGAAGATGGATTTATTTTATTTCCTCCCTCTATTTACCTCCTCTTTCCTTTCCTTTCCTTTCCTCCCCTTCTTGTCCTTTTGTGTGTGAGTGAGTGTTTTATAGGGGTATGGATAACATGGTGGAGGCAAATATCAACAGTTGCCTTACAACAACTTGAAGCTCTACCTTCAATACAAAAGCACAAAGGAACACCGGAGATGGAAAATGCCAAAGGGACTTTCTGATTTTCACATTTCGTGCATTTTATTAGTATATTGCTAATAAATAGCACCAGGTGCATGTTGAGAACAAGAATTATTGCTTGCAAACAAAAATTAAATCCAGAACTCAAAGACAAGTTATCTTTGACCTTCTAAAGCACAGGGCATAAGAAGCTTCACACCTGAAATGTAATTGAGGCGGCCACCCTCATCATGGGAAAAACAATACCCATTTGAATGCAGACGGCAACTCCCTGACTCCTCTCTTCCAGCAGTTTTTTCATTCCCTGGATTGTCAATAATCGTGAAGGCAAGCAAGATCAGGTACAAATTCAAGACAACTAAGAATGAATGCTTTACTACTTGAAGACCTTTCAAACCGTTGTAACTGTTCTCTGATTGCTTTGCATCGAACACCTGTTTCAACTTGTATCCCAGGCGGATTGATATTGTACTCAACAAGGCACTACCAGCAATAAGTATCCAATTTGGCCCCGCTCCCTGGTAATTTTTTGACCCCTGAGCTCTAGGCACCGCATTGGTTGTTGGTTTCATTTTAGAAACTATCGAACTGTAAGGTGGAAATCAAAATATTATGTACACTGAAAACGCACCATGTTACCATTGCTATTTATGTCTGATATGTTAAACAAACCAAAGTGCTGCAAGGAAAGCCATGGAGATTACTTTGAAATGACCTACTTTGTGAGAAGGTCATGTGGCATCTGGCCCAGAAGGGTAAATAATGATAATTTCTTCCCAAAATCACTAGGCGTCTATGAGTGGACCACCCCAAGAAAATAGCTAACGGTTGCACAAAAAAAGGCGCGGGGGGAGGGGGGGGGCATCGAAGACTTTAAAATTGAGAAAGCCTATGGGAGCATCTATATATTACATATTGAAATTAATATCCAAAAAAAAAATTACATATTGAAATCCATCATAACTATTCTCGTTTGTTTCAGCGAACTAACAATCCGTCCGGACTATTAATTCGGAGTATAATACAATCCGATATTTATTTGTATAAAAAAACCTCCGAACTAATTATCCGGACGGATTGTTAGTCCGCCAAATGAGGAATAACCTAGTGGGAGGGTGGGATTAGGAAGGATTGGATTAAAGAGTGAATTTAAAATTTTTAAAAAATAATAAGAAATATTAAAATATTAAAATAAATAATATAAAATTTAACTTATTAATTTATTTAAGTTAATTTTAAAATAAATTAACTTAATACAAGGGTAATATTGAAAATTGACCATTATAATCCTATTCAACGTTATTCAATCCCATCTAAATCAAACATGAGTTTATCTAATCCGTTATTTAATTCTACTCAATTCAAACACAAAAAAATTAATCTCACCTTATTACTAATCTCACCTCATTGCCAATCTCACCTCACTACTAATTCCATCCAATTTTTACGACTATACCGATTATCAAACGAGCCCTAGATACTTAATCACCAACTCATCTTAAAACTTAAGCTGTTAGAAAGATGGTTAACTTTATTATTTGTATTCTCAACACGCTCCTTCACGTGTAGCCTTATTCTCCTCCATAAGTCGGCTAAACACATGCAACTTTTTTTTTAGTTATTTGCTAGACAGTGAGATTTGAATACAAGATCTATTACCTGCTCCGATACTATATTAGATTGTTAATTACTAACTCATCTAAAAGCTTAAGCTATTAGAAAGAGGGTTAACTATATTATATTTATTACTCAACAATAACAAATATCTTTTCCCTTAGTGCTCATATATATGTCAAAATATGAATAAATATTTGAAATTAATGTCAATGGCAAGTTATTTATTTGTAAACATACATAAATAGTACACAAACATGAAGTAATATACTAAACTTGATTATTTTTTTCCCTAGAATTTGATGGCTAGTTAAGATTTGCTCTTACTTTGTAACTTTCCATTTGTTGCAATGGGATTTCTCAGTCAGGATAGAGGTTCTTACTCGATGAAAGCGAGTTTCTAATTTAAGCGGATTTGTCACCCCTAGTAGGTGGTTCATCGACTAAGATATAGCCCATTACATTGGACCAAGAATTTAACTAACAGTAGCAGCCACCATAATAGTAACAATGGCGTTGATGTGGTTGCAGAGTGTAACAGTTATAGTGTAACAGTAACCGCAAGTGGAGCAATAATATTTTTTTATTACTATTATTTTTTTTCTATATGCAAAACTTTGGAAAACCTTATCGATGCACATTTAGTGGGAGTTCAAGATGGTTTTTGATAGATTTTGTCTAGAACATGATCAATACGTGTACTAATTTTTAAATAGCTATGAAGATTTTTCCTTTTGTTTGATGGATTTAGTGTTCTTTACTTAACAAAAATAATTAGTTTTCTTTACTTCACTAATTGTACTTAGCAATAAGTTCTCCTTTGTTATGAAAGAAATCATCATAAGGCATGTTTAATATTAACAATGCTAGTCTCATTATTCATATATATAAGTTCATAATACAAAATTCATATGAATAAAAAGTACAAAACATGACATCTAAGTTGTGTTCAACAAATTTAACAAAAAACCAAAATACAACCTAATTTGTGCCACGGTAGAGAATGCTTCTCCCACTTCGTAGAAACCAAAATGCAATATAATCTAGACAGTAACGGAGGAGATTGGCTATTAAACCAAATAAAAGACTCCCTACAAAGGAAGATTCACCAACTCTAGGTCATCAATAAAGGTGTCAACAAGTGACTACCCGCTTGCTCCAAATAAGATTGGATTCAAAATTTTAAATATATTACCTTTTGTTTACAATACTAAACCAAACCAAACTAAACTAAGCCTTTGTCCCAATCAATTGAGGTCGGCTACATAAATTCTTTTACGTCATTCTACTCTGTTAAAAGTCATATCTTCAGTTAGTTTCATCAAATTCATATATTTTCTTAATAAGGCATTCCATGTCAATTTAAGTCGATCTCTTCCCGTAGTGTGTTCCATTACCCATGATCTTGTTACTTTTTATTACTACTACATCAACTTTTCTACGTTGTATGTGTTTAAATCACCTTAATCTATTTCCTTCAACTTGTCCTCAATTGGTGCGACACCTACTATTCTACGACTCTTTTTATTCCTAATTTTAATTTTTCTAGTCTCACAATATTATAGAATTATATGTTTATAAACATGATAATTCTTTTTTACCAAACCGTACACACAAACACATACTGTAAAGGAAAAATACTCAAATATTATTAATAAACAAATTGCTTGGTTAAAGACCAAAAGAACTAATTTAACCAAAAATAAAGAAAATGGTGAATTCCTTGGTCTAAGAATGAAACTCCGATGCCATCCAAAGTGTTAATTTTCTCAATTAAAAATTGCAGAAAAAATATAAAAAGATGGAATTACGACTTCAAGACTCATCTTAACATATGGATGTAACAATCTATTGTAGGGAGGGGAAAAGAAATTTGTTCCAAAAATAAATAAATAATATATATATATCAGACAAGGTTATGATTATTCTTGTCCTATGCATTTTTTTTATATATACGAAACCTTCTCTTTATGAACTTCAAAATGTTGGTAAGCAAACTCACTCTCATAAGATGATACATGTTTGAAAGATTCATAGGAAGTTTAAACTACGCAACTAAAAATAATCAATTGACAAATGTTTGAAATATTTTCTAATAACATGTGTTGGGTATATAACCTTTTTAAAATATATATATATATATATATATATACATGTATATATATCTTGTTTATGTGTGTGCAATGTCCATGATAACCTATGCATTATCTTTCCTTTTGTTTATGTGCCTGTATGTAATGTTTTTATGTGTAAATTAAACATAACATATTTTGGAGGGAAAAGTGATTTTTTTGTTCTTACCTCCCTAACTTTGTATTTCGGAGGGCGATTTGAATGTTTTCTTGTATCCCACATGGTATTCTTGGCCATTTTGGGGCCCAACAGGCCTACTGCTATCAGTCTAGAAGACAGCTTCTGCAAATGGCCATAACACAGAATGTTACTGAAAAGCAGTGTGCTTACTGTCTCACTCATATCACCCTAATTCTGTTTCCAACACGTTTATATTCTTGCAATCTTACTTATCTCTATTCTTTCTGGATTGAGTTCTGATTCCAACACAATTAATGAGTGTAGACTTAGATTGTCGTTTACTACAGGTTAGGCAATGTATATACTGAGTATTATAAAAACAGGGGCGACAATTAGTTTTTCCCTTGTGTTGTCGAATGTCCAAAGCACTGCTGCCGTTAAACGTGTGAAAGTGCCACAATGAATTGAATTTACTGATGGGACCCACAATATGTTTCAGAAACAACTTTGTGGGCTGCACTCTCCACTATTCGCATGCTTTCCACATTGGTGGATTTGAATGCCAATGCAATTGAAATTGAGTAGGATTGTATGTGGAAGTGTTGGACTAGCTCATTTTATCCTTTAGCTCGTTTTATCCTTTAATAGCGATATTTTTTTTACTTATTCCAACATCTAAGCTAGCCAAATGAGGTCTACCATATTTATTTGTTTAATATTGTAGAAAATTGTAGAAATCATAACTTTAATATCTGGATAACCATATGGTTCCACACATTTATTTAGTTTATTGGGACTTACAACATATTAATGGCTAACCCATCAAATCCCTCATTTAATTCATTAATGGTTGGGAGACTCGTAACCACTGCCCAAGCTAGCAAATTAGATCCCTCTGCATATTCATTTGTATAACAACTATGGGTCCCACAATGTTAATGAAACAAATGTAACAGAGGAGAAAATATGTGACAAGGAGACTCTTTGGGTGATGTTTAGGGTATTTTAGAATTGTTTACAAGTGAACCCATCAATAAAGAAGGAAATAAAAGAAGAGAATGACCGATAGAAATAGTATTTTCTAAAGGAGAGAGTGACAATGACCATTCAGGGAAAGAGAAAATTGCACACAAAAAAGGAGAAAAAAATAAAACCCTATGAAGAGGTCACATCACTCATTCCATTGGGTTATAATATACGGATAATAGCCATAACTTGGTGTAAGGAGATATCTTTGCGTATCATGTGACGTTCGTCCCACATTAAGTGGGAATGAGAATTAGAGTAATATATAATGAAAAACCACTAGCACGCACTTAATCTTTTGGGCAAAGTTAGTAGCTGCACTTTCACAGTTCACTGGACCAATAAATGCAGATGGTGAGTTGTAGCCATAGACTCATAATAGAGTTGACCCTAGTCTTGCGACGGGATTTGCGATAGAGTTGTGGAGTAAAGGCTCTACAGAGGATAGAGACTCGGGGATAGTATACCTTGTGTGTGTATAGACTGCTATATGATCGCATATGACCTGTATCCACATCGTCCATCTAGGAAAAGTCACTTGGTGATAGGGGGCAAACATAATTAAAGTGGGGAAAAAAATGCAACATCTATCCCACATTGAGTAGGGATGAAAAATTAGAGTAAAATATAATGAATCATCATTTTCGTTACCAAATAATTTGAGTTTAAGCTTTTGAGCTAAGTTAGTGGCCCACTTTCACATATAACTAAACGAGCAGAAGGTGGATCGTTACAATATGCATTGAAATAGAATACTTTCTTAATTAAAGTATGATAGAAATTAGTATTAGCTTATTCATCTTAATAACACAATTAGAACAAAATGCTCACAATAATTAGCAAGATTGCGTCAATTTTTTGTTTTGTTTTGTTTTGTTTGTTTCTTTTTTGTGTGTGGATCACAACAAAAAGTGTTGGAGATCGTCAAATGGATGCACATTAAATACGGGAGAACATTAGAGACTGGCAGCGTATGCAAAAAATAGTTAAGCTAATTAATAATAAGAGTCGTTAGGCAGAAAAAATATTTCTTAAAAGATGTATTCAGTTTTGTCAGATAAGTTTTTTTTTCTTTTGTCTTGTTGACAGAATAAAAATTAGATAACTATTCCTACTCATTCCTAATCGTATGCTTTTATTTGCTTTATTTTAGAAATTTAATTTTATAAAAGTCATAGCACGTGCATCACAAGTGCACAACACTAGTCTTGAAAATAGGACTTCTGATAATTCATCAGAATTGCAGTGAGAAAATCACTATCTCAAAGACAGCATCCGGGAACTGCCTTACATAACAACTTGATGAATCTTTCATTTTTATCCTCTGTTTTCTGCAACAGTGTGGGTTACATTTCATTAGAACTAATTGAGCCATGGATTTTCATCAGATTTATGCCATCATTGCCATCTGAAGCTTAAAAAAGTAGTAGTTTTTTTTATTTTTCTCATACCATCCATGTTTTTACGCCTACGCATCAGATTACGTTTCAAGTATAAATTAATCAACTGATCAAGTCCAAAAGCCGACCACTGCTCGCCAAAATCACAATCTCAATGAATATCCAAAACCCACAACAGAATCAAACTATAAAACAACAAGAAAGGTTTAACAAGAAAAAAAATATGCAGAAAAGAAGACATGTAACCAAATAAACTGTGGGTACAGAGGAGCTTTGTTTCCTGGAAGTGGAATTGAAATATAAATCAAATCATATTATCTGGCAAAGGGGGTGTAGATCTTCTCACAGGCTTTCAGATTCTTAAGAAGCCTGTGGAATCATGAGATGCTTGTTAAGGGTTGGCCCAGAGGGGTCTTTCCCTTGTTAGGTTTAAATAGTAGTTCAGGGCAAGAATCCCCTAGGTTAGTTAAAAAGAACAATACAACAAAAACCAAACAGTAACTTAGGTAATAAGAGTTGATAAGAACATAACTTACTTCACATAGTCAAGCAGCTGTCACGGCTTCAAGGATTTAGAATCCCATTTGACAGACTTGTTCAGCATACTTCTGGAAGAAAAATACAGAAGACATAAAATTATTAAATAAATTGCACAGAACAACCATAAAACTGAACAATGAACCGAATCAAATATAGTGAGTAAAGAAAAGAAACAAATACCACAAAAAATTTAAGATTTCATACAACTAAAACCAATTTGGCATAGATCCGACTTAATAATCAAGGAATTAAGTGAAAAATCTAATGAGTGTTCTTTTTTTTGGGGGGGGGGGGGGGGGGAGAGAACTATTAGCA
>JAOTRH010045122.1:0-19831 GCA_034768845.1 Heliamphora exappendiculata | reverse complement strand
TTATTTTATTATTCTTAGTTTATATATTATTACTGTAAAAAATTAAATTGATCGGATATCGTTAACTGTCTTAACAAATCACATTTGTGTTAATAAAAATAAACTGTGATGTCAATTTTATTATTCAGTTTATTATCACAAATGTGATTTGTTTTGGTAGTTAAGGATACCCGATTAATTTAATTTTTTATAATAATAATATATAAATTAAGAACAATAAAATAAACGGTTTAGATCATCAAAATGTATTTATTTTGGTTAGGAATATATTTTGCTTGAGAATGTATTTTGCTGAATTTTAGTTGGAACCGTTAACCGAACCGTATCCGATCCGTTGTCACGGATCGGTTCTGGTCCGGTTCCGTTACTTGAACGGTTTGGACACGGTTCCAAAAAACCTAGAACCGTTATAAACGGTCCGGTTTTTGGTTTTTTGAAAAACCGGCCCAATCCGGACCGTGTGCACCCCTAGATTTGAACAAACAAATCCTACTATAACCTACCAAAAAAATATTTATATCCTAAATATGAATTTGTGAAGATGCCATACCTCTGCAGGATCTAGATGCAGATCGTCTTTCAAGTAAAAACTGACAGCTAGCCTAGAAAGGCCTAAAACACCTTGAACAAAATAAACCATAGCAACTGCAATGTTATCTGGTGTAAGGTCCACACCAAAGCATGTTATACGGCTCATTAGAGATCTATTCCTGTGTGGGATGGTTTTACTTGAAGAGTATATATCTTCCTTCTTATTGGTTGTAAGCAAATTCCCTTCTGCACCTGATCAGGAATCATAAATAATGAGAGAGAGAGAGAGAGAATCCAAGAATATTGATCTGATAACAGGTAATACTTGCATTGTATTTCTGAAATTAGGATAAAAGGATATTCCTAGTTTCTGAACTCTCTATGGTAAGCTGATTTAACAAATTTTAGGCAGGTCTGTTAAAAAAGTGTTCAATGCATTATCAATTTTTCTTTTTTCTTTTTTTCTTTTTTAGAGTATACTTAATCTGCGTCCTAATCTAACAAGAAGTTTTCTTATGTTCCGTATGCGGATTCATTTGTACCATCGTGCATGCAAAGTATGCATATTGAAGGGCTTGGGTGGTGACATTGAAAATTAAGCTCTGGTTAGCAACTTGATTTTAAAAGCAGATGGCACATAGGATTGCCTCATCAGCTTAGAGATAACATCCAAAATTAAGAGCCCCAGCCTGTCAAAGTGACAAGTTGTCATTAGACCAAGGACCATGTGTCACTAACAATAAAAGGCTACAATTGAAAGCTGTCTTATCAATAAGATTTTCATTTACCCGCGATCTAGGCACAGGTAGCAATCCATTCTATAATTCTTCCCAATACCTCTCGTAGGATAGTGATCCCACAAAGAATTATCAGGAAATTATCATGCTTCAACTTTTCGTTATTTACATTGAATAAAAAATGAAATTTTAATAGAGCACAACCCGTGCTGCCCTAAATAGAACGGCAATAAGTGAAGAAGAATATGGCTATATATTACAACCCCTCTTATACACTTCACAATCGTATTTCACAAATTCACAAGAGAAGTACTATGGAGATAAGTTTAAGGGAAAGAAGCGATAGATTACTTTTCAAACCAAAATAGCCATTGTGGAGAATGTAGGAAACAAGGAATATGGAGGAAAACAAAGTCAAAACAATCCAAAATAGTAGCACAAATGTTTTTCATGTTTGGAACTTGGTTTACAATGGCGCGAAATTTTGCAGTAAGATAGTTTACTACTAGTTTTTAACATGTGCTATACATGAATAATGTTTGAACAATACATGGGAGACTCCATCTGGATAACTCAAAGAAAACGGCATGCCTATAGCTCACGAGTCATCAAATCGTGATTCTATTACATTAGCTAAAATTCACTTACATCTTGTAGCAACATGTGAATATGCAACAAAAGGACCAAAGGCCTTGGTATTCATTATAAACCACACCATGATTGTTATTGTGATATGGGGAACAGGGATGATTACCAAAAAAAACCAACATCCATTAGGGAGTGTTATAGGATTGATTATTTTTGTATGACAAAACCTTAGAGACGTTTAGTGAGAGTTTGGGTGTGTCCGTGGTTCGGAATCAAAAGCAAGGGTCAAACTTCTTCATCTTCTACATCTGCGCCTTCATCTTCATCACCTCCTCCTCGTCCTTCTTCTAGAGTAGTTAGGAATTATGTTCTTGCATGTCATCATTGTCATGTCACGGATCACATTCGTCCCTATTGTCTAAATATGAATAGGAACTTCACTAGTTCTCCTCGTGTTTTGCATAGGAAAGAAAACATGCACTCCTGTATGTTACCATTATGGGATCAAGGGTCACATATGACTTATTATCATAGGTTGAACAGGAATAGGAACATCAAGAGTCACTCTAGGTTTCAACCTGGCCGGAGGAATTTTAAATCTTTACATGATCTAGATGTCTTAGCAAACAAGTCATCACACCTGAGAAATGTGTTAATAGGCTATCCTCTGTCACTAGGAACTTGAATAGCAGACCTAATGGCAAATTTGAGCATTACACTGCACATGGGAAGCCTAAGAGTACTTCTCCCAAGAGTGTCCCCAAAACCCAATTCAACAAGTTTATGATGAGATGTACCAGGAGTGTCTCAAATTAAAAAAGAGCAAGATGGGTCTAGCCATTAAGTTCGAAACCTTAGAAAATGATAGAGACACCCTTAGGGAAGAGTCGTGTGGGAAAACAATAGTTATTGAACAACTCCTATTGTTGAACAACTCGAAACACAAAAAATTGTCCTTTTAAATAGAGTTTAAATAGGTTTTTTTACTTATGGTTAACAAATGATTAGGCTTCTTAGTGCCACTAGCTATTTTTTCAGCGAGTCCCAGTGTCAATTAAATTTTTAACAAGGTCTAGATTATGAAAAAAGTAAAGCTAAATCAAATGAACCTAAGACTGTGTTTGTTAAAAATAAGGGTCAAACTTCTTCATTTGCTACATTTGCTCCTTCTTACATGTCATTATTGTCATTGTCATGTCAAGGGTCACATTCGTCCCTATTGTCCAAATAGGAATAAGAGCTTCATAAGTTCTCTTCGAGTTTTGCATAAGAGAAAAAATTACTCAAAAACCTATTGCTGTGTGTCACCATTGTGGGATCAAAGGTCACATACAATCTTATTGTCGTAGGTTGACCATGAATAGCACATACAATCTTATTGTCGTAGGTTGAACATGAATAGGACCATCAATAGTCACTCCAGGTTTCAACCCGGTAGGAGGAATTTTAACTCTTTTCACCATCCAAAGGCCATACCAAGAAAGTCTTCACACATGATGATGCAGCACGTGAAGAGGAAGAGAATGGTGGAAGGTAGCGCACAAATGTCAAAACCCTAACATAAGGCCATAGTCTTAAAACTTAACTCTTTATTAATTTAACTCTAAATAATATATCATGTGAGCCTCTTATTTATAGGCTTAAAACCCTTATCTAAACGAAAATTAAAATCCTAATTGAAAAGGAAATAAAAATAAAATTATATATTGAAAGACAAACTAGAATCTTAAACGAAAGGAAAATAAAATAAAACCTTAATTAAACTATAATCCAATAAAACTAATTATTAAATAAAATTGCAAAGGTGGTTCCATGTTCTGCATCATTTTCTTCCACTGAAAAAAAGAACTCGACCTCGAGTTCGTCTTGAAATACTGAACTCGTTCACGCCAAATAATCAAATATTTTGAATAGATAAGCGGCGGAAGTTTCGTCCCATTCCATCTATACTTAATCTTGAGATGGTTGACAAGGTCCACAAAACTTAATTTGATAACCCATCAAATGCTTCAACACCAATAAAGTCAATGTGTCTTGCCTTGATAAAGTGTTCCGTTAGTGGACAATCAATAAGATTATATAAGTGGAGTGCATTCTTATGTTTAAAAGACTCTTCATTTGAAGAGCCCTTGCTCAGCATAGCGGCTGTTAGTTCTTCAATGGACAAATGAGAAATAGATGCATTTAACTCAGACTTGTTTGGAGTAAAATCAAACTTGTTATGGTCCAAAATGGGGCAAGGTTGCTGAGTAGGTATCAAAGTAGGAAATTGCTGAGTTGACACCCCATCTTTTGGAATTGCAGGCTTCAACAAAATAATTTTATTATTGTATATGAAGCTAAAGTTATTATCTTCCCTATTATAAGTGGAACCAAAGTCAACCATCCATAAAAGACCAAATAACACATCGCGTAATAGTAATGAGAAGTATGTCGCACCAAATCTCATCAAAATAGTCACCGTTCGGAATAAAGACCTAACACCTATGGGAGACTAAAAGATGAGTGTTATCATCCCAAAATAATTTAATAGGGTTGCGGGTGTGGTTCAGACAATAGTTTCATCTTTAGAATGCCTGGTTAAGATACGAGATTCATTACATATCCTCTATCAATAATAATTTCACAAACTCTATTAGCACATCTAAGTAAGGTATGAAAAAATTTTGGGCATTTCCACTCCATCAAGAGTGTGCAGCGAGAAAAAAGCCAAAATATGTGAGAAAATGATTTTTTTTTGAAAGGCCAAAACTCCTGACCCGGGATGGGCTGCTTATTGTTTTTTAAACAAAAAGTTCGTGGTTTTGGGTTAAAACAATGAATTTGGGTCAGGTCACGATTTTTTTGTGCGGTTACCTTTCTCGCGTTGCGAGGTAGGGTTGTGGGCACTAGGGTTTTTTTTGGGAGGGAGACGCAGAGAACAAGGTTTCAACAAGGAAGAAAGAGTCGCGATGGTGGTGGCGCAACGAGGTAACGGCAGTAACGAATCGAAGGAATCAATGAGATTGAATGAGGAGGAAGGGGTGAAGGTCAAAGATGGCGAAGGTGAGGGCCGACGAAGGTCTAGGTTTTGGCAAGGTCAGCGACTAGGGTTTCGGTGATAAGGGAGAGGGTTTCTAGGATTTCGACGAGGAAGGAGCAAAGGGCAGCGGCTAGGATTTTGGTGAGTGGTGTCTAAGATTACAAGGAAGAAAGAGATGCGGCAACTAGAGTTCGGCGAGGAGAGCTAGGGTTGCAGGGGCGAGGACAGCTAGGGTTGCGGGGGCGAGGACGAAGGAGAGGAGTAGCGGCTAAGGTTTTCACAAAGGTGAGTGGCGGTCTCGATGGCGACCGTGAAGGTCGTCGGAGCACCTGGATGATGGTGGCGACGGCTAAGAACTGATGCTAGCTGCAAGATGACGGTAGAAACTTCTTCGGTACAAATGGAGTCAAAGAAGGAGAAAGAGAAGGAGATGTGGAATTCTAAATTTAAACTCTGATACTAATTGATGCAACACGTGAAAGGAATGAGAATGGTGAAAGGTCACAAGGGTTAAAACTCTAATACAAGGTCACAACCTTAAAACTCAACTTTTTATTAATTCAACTCTAAATAATACATCAAGCGGGATTCTTATTCATAAGCTTAAAACCCTAATCTAAAATGAAATTAAAATCCTAATCGAAAAAGAAATAAAAATAAAACTATCTATTAAAAGATAAACTAGAATCCCAAACGAAAAGGAAATAAAACTAATAAAATTACAAAGGGTGGTCCTATGTTCCGCATCACATGAGAAATGTGGTTAATAGGTTGTCCTCTGTTGCTAAGAATTGAATAGCAAATGCAATTGCAGATTTGTGCATTACACTGTCCACAGGAAAGCCTAAGAGTACTTCCCCCAAGAGTGTCCCCAAGCCCATTGAGCATCATATTAGAAAAGCTTGGGTTAGGAAGGATGCTCTCCTTTTAGCCATTAGTTATATAGTCGGTGTGCATTACGCTAGCTTTGTGTGTTGTCATTGTTATTTTTTTCGTTTAGAGTTGACATGTTTTTCATGCATTATTAGTTTAGAGTTTCTTTTTTATGCATGCATGTGTGCTTTATAATCTTTAACCAAAAAAGAAAAAAATCGTGCTTGCATGTAATATGTACGAGTGCTTGATAACTTTGAAATCTGTTTTTATTAAAGGTTGTGAACATAAAGTGATATTCCATAAAATATTGACAATGTATAGAGGACAGCCAATTAACCACATTTCTCGGGTGTAATGACTTACTTGCTAAGGCCTGATGGTGTAAGGAGTTAAAATTCCTCCGACCAGGTTGAAACCTAAAGTGACTCCTGATGTTCTATTCATGTTCAACCTTTCATGATAAGGCGTATGTGACCCTTAATCCCATAATGGTGACACATGAGTGTGTTTTCTTTCCTACGCAAAACACGATAACTCATGAAGTTCCTATTCCTATTTAGACAATAGGGACGAATGTAATTCGTGACATGACAATGATAAAATGTACGAACATAATTCCTAACCACTCTAGGAGAAGGACCAGGAGAAGGTGATGAAAATAAAGGCACAGATGAAGAAGTTTGACCCTAAGATGAAAGTTTTACACTGTCCATAGGAAAGCCTAGGAGTACTTCCCCCAAGAGTGTCCCTAAATCCGTTGAGCATCTTGTTAGAAAAGTTCGGTTAGGAAAGATGCACTCCTTCCAACCATTAGTTGTATGGTCAGTGTGCGTTACGCTAGCTTTGTTGGTTGTCTATGATATTTTTTTGGCCTAGAGTTGACACGTTTTTCATGCATTATTAGTTTAGAGTTTCTTTTTTATGTATACATGTGTGCTTGATAATCTTTAACCAAAAAAAAACGTGCTTGTATGTAATATGTACTAGTGCTTGACAACTTTGAAATCTATTTTTATTAGAGGTTGTGAACATAAAGTGATATTCCATAAAATATTAACAGTATAGAGGACAGCCTATTAACCACATTTCACAAGTGTAATGACTTACTTGCAAAGGCCTGATGGTGTAAAGAGTTAAAATTCCTCCAACCAGGTTGAAATCTAGAGTGATTCTTGTTGGGGATTAGAACGCGGTCACTAATCCGCCCAAGATCAACAACGAACACACAAACACGGAATAAGAACGCCGAATAAGAGAAAGAGAAGCAATCACACGATCACACACAATGTTTACGTAGTTCGACAAGTCATGCATACGTCCACGGGATCACACACTTCACTATATTGATTGGAAGTTACAAAGGGAGAAGAGTTCTTGAAAAAAGAATACAAAATATCAGAAGAAAATAACGCAACTCTCTTGACGGCTGCAATCCTACGCGCCTATAACAAGTCACTGCTCGCACAGACCGCTTGAGCAGTCATCGAGCAGTCGTCCAGCGGTCTCAACACGCTCTCGGTATTTCACCTGCAGAGACCCACCGCTCTAGAGTTGAAAAGACCGCTCGAGCAGTCAACCCAAAATCTGGGTTTTTTTCACTAACTCAACAAATCTCCCACTTGAAGTAAAACCGCTCCAAGTCTTGAGGCATCCCATCAAACTCACTAGCACCTTGAAACCTCCAATGTAACCAATCAAACCGGTGTGACCCAATCACCCATCTTCTAACCTTGAAGACCAACTAAAGCCAAGCACAGCTTCAGTTTATCATTGTTGACTCCTTTAGTCAACACGTCTGCTAGATTCTTCGCCCCACTAATCTTCTCAAGAGTTAGTTGCCCACTGTCAAGTAAGGAGCGAATGAAATGGTACCTCAACTATATGTGCTTTGTCCCGGAGTGAATGCCAGGTTTTTGGCAAAAAAAATGGCATTCTGACTGTCACTAAAAAGTATACCCCTGTCAATTCTCTTACCTAACTCATCCGTGAGACCCTATAACTACACCATCTCCTTTCCAGCCTCTGTCACAGCGACATACTCTGCCTTTGTAGTAGAAAGTGCTACAATCTTTCTGTAGCTATGAGGCTCAACTCACTGCTGTACCACCCAAAGTGTAAACAAACTCAGTGGTGCTCTTATTACTGTCAATATCGTCAACTAAGTCAGCATCTACATAGCTCTCCAGTTTCAGCCATGTCCTCGTGAAACACAAATACATGTCTGTAGTCCCCTTCAAATATATTAGAATCCACTTGACAGCAACCCAATGTTGCTTCCCTCGATTGCTCATGTATCTGCTGACTACTCCCACTGCATGTGCAATATCTAGTCTGGTACAGACCATGGCATACATTAGGCTACCGATAGCCGATGCATAGGGGACCTTACTCATGTGCTCCTGCTCCTGCTCTGTCTTTGGAGACTGATCTTAATTAGCCTGAAGTGGTTAGCTAAAGGCGTACTAACAAGTTTTGCGCCATCCATGTTGAACCTGTTCAATACCTTCTTCAAGTACTCTGTCTGTGATAGTCTCACGGTCCCTTCAGCTCTATCTCTAACTATCCTCATCCCAAGAATTTGATTGGCAGCTCCCGAATTCTTCATGGCAAATTGTTAAGGCAACTACTTTTTCAACTTGTTGATCTCCTCGATGCACAACCCAGCAGCAAGCATATCATCCACGTACAATAGCAGGATGATGTAGGAACTGTCAAAACTCTTGACGTAACAGCAAATAATCTGCCTCCAACCTAGTGAACCCAGTACTCAGCATGAAGCTGTCAAACTTCTTGTAGCCTTAGAGCTTGTTTCAAACCGTACATGCTCCTCTTCAATTTGCAGACCATGTCTTCTTTGTATTTCACTGCAAATCCCTCAGGCTGCCACATATAGATGTTTTCTTCCAATTCACCGTGAAGGGATGCAATCTTAACATCCAACAGCTCCAGAAACAAAATCCTCTGCAGCTACAATTTCCAGCACTGTTCTAATTGTTGTCAACTTCACGACTGGGGAGAAAATTTTAGTGAAGTCAACTCTTTCCTTCTACTGAAATCCCTTGACAACCAATCTCGCTTTGTAGCCCTAATGTCGTCATGTTCTTCCTTCACTCTATAGACCCATTTGTTATGCAGGGCCTTCTTTCCAGCTAGCAGTCTAGTCAGCTCCCATGTCTGGCTCGTCAGCAAGGAATCCATCTCGTCTTTCATTACTGACTCCCACTTAATTGAATTCTCGGTCTGCAAGGCTTCTGCACAACTCTCTGACTCACCACTGTCAGTGAGCAGAATGTAGAATAGGAATGGTGAAAACCGTTGTGGTGGTCTGATGCTCCTGGAAGACCTCCTGACTGCCGTCACTGGCGTACTATGCTCCACTTGTGGATTCACGTTCTGTTTGGCTTCCTTAGAAATGTCATCTAGGTTAATGAACTCGGATTTCTTCGTCTCTGGCAATGCACTGTCTGTCTCTGCCTTTAACTTGTCCTCGTACAGCACCTGTTTATTAAACACTACATTTCTGCTTCTGATGATCTTCCGATTTTTGTCATCCCAAAATCGATAGCCAAACTCGTTATCACCATAACCAATAAAATAACAAACTATTGATTTTGATTGCAGCTTACTTCTAGCATCAGATTCATCCGCTCAACCACGCTATTCTGCTATGACATTCCAGAAATGGTCTTCTCCCATTTGATTCCACGACTGCACAAAAATTCCTAAATCTTCCATCTCTATACTCGCCGCCGTTGTCTGATCTCAGACACTTCAACCTCGAACCGGTTTCAGTCTCAACCAATGCCTTCCACTTCTTAAAGACTTCAAACATGTCAAATTTATTCTTCAAAAAATAAACTCATACATTCCTGCTAAAGTCATCCATAAATGTGATATAGTACCGTAAGCCTCTAAGAGATACAACTGGGGAAGGTCTCCACAAATCTGTGTGCACCAATTCTAACTTGTCTGGCTTTAGTGTCCTGTCGCCTTTTAGAAAGCTAACATTTCTCTACTTCTCAAAAATGCAACCTTCACACAAATCAAACTCCACAGACTTTAAACCTGACAATTTGCCCTTTGACTGCAAAATTTACATCTATTTCTCGCTCATGTGCCCCAGCCTCTTATACCATAAGCTTGTGTCTGAACTACTGTCTGCCAGTGCTACGATATTTCTTGTACTTGTGGTCATGTACAGGGTACTTGTCTTTGTTCCCCGAGCCACAACCACAGCTCCCTTTGTGACTTTCCACGTGCCACCAACAAAGGTCACTAAATGACCTTCAGCATCTAACTGCCCGACTAATATCAAATTTCTCATAGGTTTAGGTACGTGTTGTACCTTGTGTATCTTCCACACTGACCCGTTCGGCACTCTGATTTTGATGTCGCCTATACCCACAATATTAAGTGCTTTCCCGTCTACCAAATATACCTTACTGAAGTCACCGGCCACGTAATTCTCAATGATTTTTCGGTATGTCGTAGTGTGAAAGGATGCTCCTAAATCCAGTACCCAAGTGATATCTACTGAAGATTGTTGATTCGTGATGGTGTTGAACCCATTCAAATGTTGTGCAATAGGTGTACCCTTATTCATCTTTAGATTAAATAACTTCTTCATGAGATGTATTTCATTGTTTACCGACGGCATCTCGTACATGCTTGACAATGCCACCATCATATCCGTCGTAGTCTTCTCCTTGATTACATTGTGCGTCACTGACTGGGACAACGTCAATCTAATGACTCCCAGTACCTGTCTGTCAAGTAAAGCCCAATCCACATCCTTCATGCCCTCTGGTTTGGATCCCAAGAGCGGGAAGTGTAGCTTCTTCCAATACAGGTAGTCTTCAATCTGCATCCTCCAATACCCAAAGTCTGAACCATCGAACTTCTCGATTCCTATCGATCTGCCTTCTTCTGCCATGTGTGTCCTTCAACCTCCTAATCCGGAGCTCTGATACCAGTTGTTGGGGATTAAAACGTGATCACTAATCTGTCCAAGATGAACAACGAACACACAAACACGGAATAAGATCAAGAAGAAGAGAAAGAGAGGCAATCACACAATCACACACAATGTTTACGCGGTTTAGCAAGTCGTGCCTACATCCATAAACACTTCACTGTATTGATTGAAGGTTACAAGGGAAGAAAAGTTCTTAGAAGAGGAATACAAAATATCAGAAGAAAATAACGCAACTCTCTTAACGGCTGCAACCCTACGTGCCTATAACAGGTCGCTGCTCGCACAGGCCACTTGAGCGGTCATCGAGCGGTCTCAACGCGCTCTCAGTATCTCACCTGCAGAGACCCACCGCTCGAGCGGTCAACCCAAAATCTGGGTTTTTCTTCACCAACTCAACAACTCTTGATGTTCTATTCATGTTCAACCTATGATGATAAGGCATATGTGACCCTTGATCCCATAATGGTGACATAGGAGTGTGTGTTTTCTTTCCTATGCAAAACACGAGGACAACTCATGAAGTTCTTATTCCTATTTGGACAATAAGGACAGATGTAACCCATGACATGATAATGATGCCATGCAGGAACATAATTCCTAACCACTCTAGGAGAAGAACGAGGAGGAAGTGATGAAAATGAAGGCCCAGATGTAGAAGATGAAGAAGTTTGACCCTAAGATGAAGAAGTTTTACACTGTCCATGGGAAAGCCTAATAGTGCTTCCCCCAAGAGCATCCCTAAACCCATTGAGCATCATGTTAGAAAAGTTTGGGTTAGGAAGGATGCTCTCCTTTCAGCCATTAATTGTATAGTTAGTGTGCGTTACGCTATCTTTGTTGGTTATCATGTTATTTTTTCGCCTAGAGTTGATATGTTTTTCATGCGTTATTAGTTTAGAGTTTACTTTTTATGTATACATGTGTGCTCGATAATCTTTAACCAAAAAAAAAAAAAAAAACATGCTTGTATGTAATATGTATGAGTGCTTGACAACTTTGAAATCTATTTTTATTAGAGGTTATGAACATAAAGTGATATTCCATAAAATATTGACACTGTATAGAGGACAACCTATTAATCACATTTCTCAAGTGTAATGACTTGCTAAGCCTTGATAGTGTAAAGAGTTAAAATTCCTCCAACGAGGTTGAAATCTAGAGTGACTCCTGATGTTCTATTCATGTCCAACCTATGATGATAAGGCGTATGCGACCCTTAATCCCATAATGGTGACACAGGAGTGTGTGTTTTCTTTCCTATGCAAAACACAAGGAGAACTCATGAAGTTCCTATTCCTATCTGGACAATAGAGACAAATGTAATCCATGACATGATAGTGATGACATGTAGGAACATAATTCCTAACCACTCTAGGAGAAGGACGAGGATGAAGTGATGAAAATGAAGGCGCGGATGTAAAAGATGAAGAAGTTTGACCCTTACTTTTGATAAATATGGTCTTAGATTCATTTGATTTAGTTTTACCTTTATCACAACCTATACCTTACTTATCATTTGGTATTTTACCCATGGTCAACAAATGATTAAGCTTCTCAGTGCCACTAGCTATCTTTTTATGCGAGTCTGTAACATCGGTTAAATACTTGTCTAGCTCAAATATCCTAAACCCCTAAAAATATGAAAATTTTATGTTTTTGACGTTAAGCCTTGTATTCACTTTTAGCTTTAGAGATTTCGTAATTGAAATTCATACACTTACACACTTGTTTCATGGGATTATTGTTGACAATATTAAGTATCCGAGATTTATTCAATCATATTGTAAAACCTATAGATTTAGCTTTTGATTGACTCGTGCTTGTGGTTTACCTATTTTTGTTTTCCCACATATTAGCTTCGTTATAGCTCAGTTGCCTATAGGTTATTGTGCAGTCCGCCTTATACTGTTGTGCAAATAAAAATGCAACATCTGATTCTTTCTCACTTGGTAAGCGGGCCTCTTGCCTCGGTAAACACTAAGAGTTCGCGTCAAACGGTGGAAAGTTGTCGGTGTTTTTAAGCTTTGCATCAAGTAACCCAGCCTCATATCTCAGTAAGCATTGAGCATTCGCGTCAAACGATGGAACTACCCGTGTTAAGTACTTCTTTGCATTAATATCTAAATAAAAAAAACATAGTATTTGAAAATAGTTGCGTAACCTTCTGCACTCAACGCTAGGTAAAAGTTGAAGACTATGAGAACCTTTGCACAGTCTGAGGTTTGTGCCTTAAAGTTTTAGGTCCAAGTTTAGGGATTTGATTTCTCTTGTTGGGCTCATAGCTTTAGTAAGTGACTGTTGTTTTCCGCATCCCATGAACGGATGTTTTCTACTGTTGCACAATCTTTTACTTGTGAAGCATTTTTATAAGGCTTGAACTCCAGTTAATATATTTTTTTTCATATCCTTCTTGGCTATTACTTTGTTAATAATTTATACCATGGTCATTTGATGTTGAGAAAATCTAATCTATTGACTTCTTTTGATATCTTCTCATTTATTTTATTTTTTACATTTTTTGTATTTGGTTGCATGCTTGAGTGCGTCATATTTTATTATTAGGTTGCATGCATATAGGGGGAGCATTACATGTTTTGTGTTTTTGCATGGGTTAGTTTGATGCATCAGCGATTCAACATCGCATTATTCTTGTGAAAGTGTTGTCTTTTTCTTAGCACTATAAGTGTTCTTCTTCTCTCTTCTATCTCATTGGTTTTTTTAGTGTCTCTGAGTTTTCTTTGGTTGACCATCCTTTTGTCATTTCGTAACAAATAGGAGACAACATACAACATAAAGCGAGATTAAGGTTGAAAGGAACGCGATTGGTGTAAAGGGGAGATTGAGTGACGAGAGTATGATAGTTACTGCACAATGGACAGCATGTTTTCAGCGTCTGTGCTTATATCCATTTTGGCTTCTTCTTATTATGTTGGATTGTTGATACCCAATGCATTTCACGAGATTTCTTTGTTGAGTGTTGTCTTGCAGATTAATCCGAAGGTATCAACTTTCTTTTTGTAACACGAGAAGAGTAGTTGAGTCTAAGTTTATGGGTTCCTATGTTTAGCTGCTATTGTTATACGGTTTTGGGTAAAACTCAACCCCAAAAGTTAGCTTTTTGGGGTTGAGAAGGTTGAAGGTGCTCTCATACTTATATGCTGCACATTATTTTTATACTCTGGCAATATGAGATTTCACTTCACATCCTCCCTCATGTGCAGCGTGCTCACTCGGCTGCACCCGCCGCGTGTAGACCAGGAACGCACACCCTACCCATCCATGGTATTCTAGCTCTAATACCATGTTATACGATTTTTGGTAGAACTCAATTTCAAACACTAGCTATTGAGGTGAGAATGCCCTTATTCTTATATACTATACATTATTTTTTGTACTCAGGTGATGTGGAACTTCGCTTCACAACTATATCTTATATTTTTTTGCTTATTGAGTTGTAATCGATTGTCACAAAAATGCCAAATTGGGAGATTGTCATAGGACTGGTTAGTTCTGTATGACAAAACCTAAGAATCGTTTAGTGAGAGTTTGAGTGCCTGTGGTTCGGAAGCAGCTGTCGAAGTTTTTGGTGAAATTCCTTTCAAGCTTCAAAGAAAATTATCCATTTCACCTCAAGTATATTTTGCATATATTTAGAGGACCTTAGGACACGTTTTCACTATTTTCTGGTTAATAAAAATGAATTTTATGTAAACCAACACAAAGGGACTAATAAGGGCTTGAGCGCCAAGGGCTTGATAAGGGCTTGAGTGCCAAGGGTTTGATGAGGGTTTGATACGGGTTTGATAAGGGCTTGAGTGCCAAGGGTTTGCTGAAGGTTTGATAAGGGCTTGACCACAAAGGGCACGCTAAGCGCTCAAGTGCTTATCGAGCGCTCGACATAGAACGGACTTTTCTCGAAATAATTCTAGAGAACAACGCTTGATGACCACTCAAGCGCTCGTCCTCCATTAGCCCGCACCCACTAAGCGCTTGATACGTGCTTGAGCGTCTCGCATCCAATAGCGAGCATCCGATAGGCGCCCACTGAGTGGCCAGGCACCACATGTCGTTACAGAGTTATTCTTTAGGGTTTCCTGTTACTGCATGCCTTCATAAAAATACTCTGTTTCATCTTTAAAAAGAGGCAGTCGTCAGAACACGAAAAATCTTGAGAGAAAACCCAAGTTGTTTCTTTTAAAAAACTCAAACACCCACCTTCATATTCATTCTTTAAGTCAAGCGACGATGGCACGCATTATGCAATCTCACAGTGAACATTATTCCTCAGAATCTTCTCCATATTGTTCTAATGTCCTTGAATTTCCAAGAATGAACCCTAAAATCCATTATGCAAAAATTTTAGCTACAACATTATTATACTAACTATACTCTCTTATTCGCTAAACATTAAAAAGAATATCATCCTTCTCCCATACAGCTTCAGCTATGACACACACAAGTAAATATCACACCCATACGTACATTCATGCATATATCGAAGTCCATCATCATTCATCAAATATACCATATTGCAGTGAAATAATTGCAGAAAAGAGCACGGAAAAGACAACATCACAGCCGCACAATTTCCGATTTTGACAAAATAAAAAATAAAAACACAACAAATTTCACTTTTCTCAGTTTTCTCAGCCACCAAAAACTAAGACAAAACGGAGTGAGAGAAAATTAAGATGATGTGCTTACGAATTGTAGAGTCCAAGAAGGGATCGCCGTCGTCTCTATCGCGGCGGTGGGACGGAACAGGCATCGGAACACTGATTGACATGTCGAAGTCCGGCGGCTTTCGAGGTGTTTTCCGGCGGTTTGTTTTGCGGGTTCCGGCGGCGGCAGTGGACTGTTTCCGGCGGATGTGAGAGTGGATGGTGCCGAGGGACAGGAAGGGAAAAATTGGATTTGGGGACGTTAAGATTGAGAAGATTGAATATGGAGTTAATGTGGCCATTAACAAAAAAATGCAATTTCTGAAGTAGTTCACTGGTTTATTTAAATGCGATAATGGTTTTAGGGAAAATTATTAAGCCTTTGACTTAGTTTTTTTTTTAAGATTTTTTTGTTTAAAATTTTTTAAAAAAATTCACTTGATTAGCCTAAGTTACTTTTTTTATCATATTTTTACATTTATTTTTTTATTAAAAAAATTAAAAAATATAAAAAAAAAATTAGTCCAAACACAAGCTAAGTGTTGGTTTGAAAACCTGATTGGCTTTTCCATTTTAAGTTACTTTAGGTTAAAAAATCAAAAAATTTATTTGATTGAAAAATTAGTAACTTTTAACTTACCAAAATAGACAAATAAACTAGATATGAGATTCCAAGTCTACCCTTATATGTAAAAAAATACCAAAAGTCAAAAAAGTTAAAAAAATAAAATTGATAATTGTTATGAAAAAAATCAAAAAAAAGCTAAAAGTAAATAGGTTATGTAGTGTTGTTTGCATATCATTTTTGATACATAAAAATATGTGATGCATATTAAATGAGTTTTTTTATCTCTTATTTATCCAATAAAAGTAAACTTTTATTATTCCATGCGAATTATTTTTATTATATACTTAAATAAGAGCATCGTATTATAAAGAGTAAATTACACTAACATCTCCTGAAATTTTGGTCAAATACAGTCAATTCTATCTTTTTGGACAAATTACACTGACACCTCTTACAGACTGAAATGTTGTTACATGCTAACCCAATTCGTTAGGGTTCCGTCCATGGCCGCTTACTTCATTAATTACATAAATTTTTATTCCAATTTTGCCCCTGCATCCATCAAATTTCTTTTTCTTTCTTTTCGTTTTATAAAGTTTATAAAACGATAATTCTTTGGCTTGAATTCACCAGAGTAATTTATCGACGATCGAAGCCGTTCACTAGCAGCGTCAGATTGTCAAAAGGGTAGTGAATATTGTCGAACGAAAAATAATAGTGTGCACAATGGTGACTGTGTGCGTACAGTTTATGAAAATAATAATCTCTTAAAGGTAGTCACGGCAGTGGGTGTTTGCAGCAGTTTAAACTGGTTCAGGGTAGTCGACGGTGATCCTGGAGGTGGTGAGTGGTGGCGCTGATGGTGGTCGTGGTGGCCAAAGGTGGCGCCATGGTGTGGATGAGGAGATAGAAGGAGAAAACGGGAGAGTGAGAGATTATCGAAAAAGAGAGAGAGATGAAGGAAAACAGTGGTTAGTGGCAGCAGCTTTGGTGATCGATGGTGTCAGCGGCGTCGGCAATGGCGATGGCAATGGCATGGTGGCTGGCGTCGGCTGGTGGTGATAGAGGACAGTATCGCACGGTGTGGCAGGAGATGGCTATGGTGGGGTGGAGGATAGAAATGGGAGAGAAATGGAAGAGGGTGAGAGAGAAATTACGGCGGTGGACGGTCCTGGATGGCGGAGGAGGAATCGCCGGTCGTGGCGACGGTCCTAGACGACGATGACTAGCACCGGCGGTGGAACGAGAGAGAGAGAGAGAGAGAGAGAGAGATATATATATATATATATATATATATGAGATTTGAGGGGGGGGGCGGCACTGCTTCTTCTTTCTCACTTTTTTTTTTCTAACCCTAACACAAATTAATGTTTGGGGGTAAATTTGTCTTGTCATCGATTTCGTTAACGGCGTTAACTGCTAAGGGGTATCAGTATAATTTGTCAAAAAATATGGGATTGACTGTATTTGACCAAAGTCTCAAAAAATGTCAATATAATTTACCCTAATATAAATAATGTGAGTACTAAATAATTACTCTGATTTTATGGTGTCATTCTAAACACACGTTCAAAGTTTATATTCACACCCACTTATGAGCACGTTTCCATTTTTACCCAAAGCATTTAGCTATTTTTTTTTTAAGAAAGTTATCTTTTAAAATATATTGTTGGATATTTTTAGAAAAACTAAGTAGTTTTTTCTCACTTTTAATACAGAACTTATGAATTTTTTATGAAGGCTTATGATTATTGAAAGGCCAAATAATAATAGTAGAGACACAACTTGACAGTGGCAGATTAACTTCGAAAAAATCCTTGTTAGATTATGAAGGCTTATGATTGTTGAAAGGCCAAACAGTAATAGTAGCGACACAACTTGATATTGGCATATTAACTTTGAAAAAATTATTGTTTGACTGGAAAGAGTCCAAGAACAAAAGTAACCATTTCACCATGATCTAAATAGGTTTTAAGCACAAGTCAAGGTTGGCATATTAACTTTGAAAAGTTCTTGTTTGATTGAAAATAACCCAATGATCAAAATTACCTATTTTACCGTAAGGCGTGAAGCGGATTTCACTGTTTAGACTTCAAAATTTTTAACTTTATCCTTCTAAGAAATTTATGTTGTGGAAATAATTTTTATACAGATATATCTTTTAGTGCCACTTATTTTTGTTGAGATTGAATCGAATCTAATTCTAGTAAATTAAGTTTGTAAGTATCAAATTTGAAAATTTTTAGTCAATCAGTGATATTGAATGATAAGAAAACTAAAGGATATTAGGTTTCTTAAATCATATTTGAAAATTCTTAGTCAATCAGTGGTATTGAAGGATAAGGAAACTAAATAATATTTGGTTTCTTAAATCACATGGGAATCACGTTAGTATTTTTGAGGTAACCAATTTATTAAGTTGAATTTTTATTGGAATTCTTTTGAAATTTTTATAAATGGGGTTTAAGTATCAGAAATCCTAAGGCACTGGAGCGATGCGAGATAACTCAGATACATTAGAGTGGCTCAGGTTGAGGCCAAAGAGACTATATATATATATATAGAGAGAGAGAGAGAGAGAGAGATTGTAATCCTTATTGTGAATAGTGAATTCTTTCTTCTTATCCTGTGAAGGTAGGCAGTCAGCCGAATCACGTATATCCTCGTATTCTTTGTTATTTTTTATCTTTATTTTTCTTTGCGTGGATCGTAATCTGCGTGAGTTTTTTCACTGCCCAATCTAATCTTATTTTAGAGATTTGTGCCTAAAAATTTCAACAAGTAGTATCAGCGTCACGCTATTGGCCTAGTCACCCGATTGCAATAAAAATGAAGAACATCATGTTAGAGAACTCTTCAGATTGATAGAGGACGTGGTGGTAGGTGGAGTTACCACTACCATACTAACATAATTCAGCAGTGACGGCTTAAATCTCCGGTATATACGGCTTGATCAGATCGACAAAAGCAGTATATCAAATAAGAGAGCAATAGTCGAGGTGGAGCCCAAGTTCATTTAAATTGATGTTCAGAGAGGGTAGGGCGCTCATACTCGAAAAAAGGGTGCAGGTTGAGGTGTCACAGGCAATTCTTCAAGATAGTTGAGAGATTCGAGCCAAGGTAGAAATTATTGGGATTAACTTAAATCGAATTCTGGTAGATCAAGTTTGTGAGTGTCAAATTTGAAAATCTTTAGTCAATCAGTGGTATTGAAGGATAAGAAAACTGAAGGATATTTGGTTTCTTAAATCAAATTTGAAAATCCTTAGTCAATTAGTGGTATTAAAAGATAAGAAAATTAAATAATATTTGGTTTTCTAAATCACATGAGAATCATGTTAGTGATTTTTTATGTAACCAGTTTATTGAGTTAGATTTTAATTGGAATTCCTTTGAAATCTATATAAAATTTAAGCACCAGAAATCCTAAGACACAAGAGCGATGCGAGATATCTTAGATACATCATAGTAGTTAAGGTTGAGACCAGAGAGAGTGTAGAGAGAGATAGAGAATTAGGGATAGCAATTTCTCCCGCCCCGTCCCCGTCCGCTTTATCGGGTTTTTTTCGCTCCCGATAACAAACGGGATGGGGACGGTATTGTTGGAATGCGAAAGAAAAATTTAGAACCGGCGCCGAGACAGTAAAAAACGGCGCATGCGTTTTTCATGAAAAATCATAACCATGAACAGATATATTAAGATTAAATATACCTTCAAGAAACTTGTACAAGTTTCTTTGATGCAGAATAACGATCCGAAACGACCCAATGATCTTCTCACGTATATCCCGACGCACACGACGATCCCGGCGAGTGCGCACCGATCCGGATCTTCGTGTATCCTTGCCTTGGTTTTTTTCTCAAACTATTTCT